>JAFMOC010000285.1:292500-322500 GCA_019802505.1 Corydoras sp. C115
CTCCACCAGCTCGACTGGGAGAACCCCGAGGCGTTCCCAGACCAGCTGAGAGATATAACCCCTCCAGTGTGTCCAGGGTCTTCCCCGGGGTCTCCTTCCAGCTGGACTTGCCTGGAACACCTTCCTAGGAAGGCGCCCAGGAGGCGTCCTGACCAGATGCCCCAACCACCTCAACTGGCTCCTTTGGACGTGGAGGAGTAGCAGCTCCACTCCGAGTCTCTCCCGGATGACCGAGCTTCTCACCCCGTCTCTAAGGGAGACCCCGGACACCCTGCGGAGAGAACCCATTTCGGCAGCTCGTATTGGCGATCTGGTTCTTTCGGTCATCACCCAAAGCTCTTGACCATAGGCGAGGGTAGGGACGTAGATCGACTGGTAAATCCAGAGCTTTGCCTTGTGGCTCAGCTCCTTCTTTACCACAACAGACCAGTAAAGAGTCCACATCACTGCTGACCCCGCCCCTATCCGTTTGTCAATCTCACGCTCCATCTTCCCATCACTCGTGAACAAGACCCCGAGAACCTTAAACTCCTCCCCTTGAGGCGAGATCTGATCCCTGACCCAGAGAGGACTCTCCACCCTTTTCCGACTGAGAACCACGGCCTCAGATTTGGAGGTGCTGGTTTTTAGCTTTGACTCGTCAATGTTTATTACAAACGCGAGGACATTCCAGGACGTGAAGATCCAGGGTGGAACCCGCCGCTTGATGTCAGAATGCGAGGGCCGTTGGGCCCCTGGGGGGGGGGGGGTTGGAGGAGGGGGGGGGGCTTTGGAAAATCTCTTAACAGTGTCTGCAGCTGTTTGAGGAAATGCGGCCTCGGTGTAAAACTAACACGCCAAGAGGAAGCCGTATAAAAAAACTGCCGACTCAACACGTTCATCTCGTTATCTGAGAAAACCAACGAGTCACGTGACCCAGTGGTCAAGCCCCCGTGTCACCCCCCCCCCCCCCCCCCCCCCCCCCCCCCCCCCCCCCCCCCCCCCGTGTTGTAGCATCGTTAATGAATACTGTTATTGACGCGGTGCAAATATTATAACCTTAAAGTATTTTCCATCCATTATCTTCTGCTTTATCCTCTATTAGGGTCGGGGGGGGGGGGGGTTCCCCATGCCCATCCAGGGGAGAACGTCTCGGGCGCTGGGCAGATACACCCAGGACAGGGGGGCAACTCACTCACACAGACACACTCTATATGGGGCAATTTGGAGAATTCAATTGACCTCGATCCATGTGTTTGGACTGTGGGAGGAAACCCACGCGGACACGGGGAGAACATGCAAACTCCACCCAGATTGGGATTCGAACCGGGAATCCCCAGCGCTGAGAGGAGAACATGCCAAACCGCTAAGCCACCGTGCCGCCCCCTTAAAGTAAGTAAATGAACTAAATACAGATGTCTGAATAGATAAAGGCAGCACACTGGCTTAGTGGTTTGGCATGTTCTCCTCTCAGCACTAGGGATTCCCGGTTCGAATCCCCATCTGGGTGGAGTCTCCATCTTCTCCCCGTGTCCGCGTGGGTTTCCTCCGGGTTCTCCGGTTTCCTCCCACAGTCCAAAAACATGGCTCAAGGTAAGTGGAATTCTCCAAATTGCCCCATATAGAGTGTGTGTGTGTGTGTGAGTGTGTGTCCAGTAATAGATTGCCCCCCTGTCCTGGGTGTATCTGCCCAGCGCCCGAAACGTTCTCCCCTGGATGGACATGGGGAACCCATCCATTTTAATTTTTATTGCTTTAACAAACGTTGGCTTCTTCAGGGAAACAATGTGAACGGACTGTGGAGATGAGGGAGGGAGGAGGCAGGGGTGTGTTGAGGTGTCGGTTCGGGTCGGTTCGGGTCGGGTCGGGTCGGAGGGTGCGCGCCCCCGTCGTGCGCGCTCCCGCGGGCCGGTTTCCGCCGCGGGTTCAGAGGTTCATGGCGGTGTCTCATAAATCAGCTTCCATTCTGCTGAAGGAAACGCGCTGCAGGCTGTTCCCACAAAACAGAACCGCCGACCCACAAAGAACCACAAAGAACCACAAAGACGAGATACAGAACCACAGCTCGACGAGACGAGACGGTCCCGCTGCAGAACCCAGAAGCGCAGGTAGCACACACCTCACTACAGAACCGAACCCGCTCCTCCTAACGACGCTCCAGTCAACAGACACTGCTTTATTATCCCGTAAAGTTAACCAGATAATGTGTTTAATTCAATTTACTGTAGGATTTATTAAATTCTATTTTATTTTATTTATACGGAATGCAAACTAAATAACTTATGTGACTTTATTTTATTGATTAAAATGTGTTATTATATCTAGATATATTTATATGTATATGTGGATGAACCGCTTTCGAACTTTTTTGTGCGTCCAACATTGTGAAAACAGTTTGGGGAAGGCCCTCTTTCTCGACTGACCTCAATCTGAGAAACGAGCTGAAAGAAAGTCAAAAAAAATTTTGGTATTTAAATGCATCAACTAAAATGTTTATTATATTATTATCTTATAACTTTATTTTAAAAGTTTGAAGCACTTTAAAAAAAAAAAAAAAAAAAACGGGTTGCAGTTTTAATGAAGAACCCAATAGACAGATAGATAGAATACTTTGTTCATCCCGAAGGAAATTTTATTTTTTAGCAGCCAGTAGAAATAACAGTACAATAAAAATAGAGGGAAATAAAAATAAAATAAAAAAATATACATATAAGTGTGTGTGTGTGTAGTGGTATCAAAACAAAAAGTGAAAAATAAAGTGTCCGATATGGATGGATGGTCGTCAATGTCGTGTTCTGATAAAAAAAAAAGTTACCGAAAACCCGAATGGTTATTGTTTTGTTTGTTTTCTATAAATTCTATAACTTATTCTATAAATATTCCAAAAAAAAACCTCAGCAGGAATTAAATCCACCAGATTTGATACGCAATGCGCGTGTGCGAAATATTAATAATCATAATTTAAAAAAAAATCGAGGTAATAATCTGCGTTTTGTTGTTGAATCCTTTCAACCTCATAACACAAAACTGCAACACAACCGAATTCCAAAGACGCTAATTATAATAACAATAACGAACTAGAATAAAAAAAAAAAACCCTGATATTATTAGGTTTACATTAACTCCGTATTGTTTTATATAAGCGTGTCCACAAGGGGGTGCTGGTGCATTACATCGGTGACACCCGTCTTATAAATTAGGGTCTTAAACAGAAAAATAAAGAAATCTGTGCGCAAACTAAATGAAATCACTGTTTTTTTTTTTTTTTTTTGCTTAGATGTTTTAATGAATCATTAAAGGTCCGTTTTTAATATGAACTTTGGACATGGAATACAAAAAAAACCCCTAAATTCTGTATTTAAACATCTCATATGGAAATTCTTTATTCGGTAATAAATATATAAAATATAATAAAAATTCCCGGTTCGAATCCCCAATCTGGGTGGAGTTTCCATGTCCTCCCCGTGTCCGTGTGGGTTTCCTCCGGGTTCTCCGGTTCCTTCCACAGTCCAAAAACAGGGATCAAGGTCAATCGAGTTCTCCAAATTGCCAAATAGAGTGTGTGAGTGAGTGTGTGTCCAACGATAGATTGGCGCCCTGTCCTGGGTGTATCTGCCCAGTGCCCGAAACGTTCTCCCCTGGATGGACATGGGGAACCCCCACCCCTGCAACCCTGATAGAGGATAAAGCGGAAGATAATGGATGAATGGATAATAAAAATATCAATCAATAAATAATACCCTTGTTTGTTTTTTTGGTTTTCTTTTGGGTTTTGTTTGTAGATGGATTACGAGAACGATACCTCCGAATACCTGGACGCCTGCAGCCTGGACGTGAACGACGAGCTGCAGCGCATCGGCCTCTTCCTGCTCCACCTGTTCATGTTTATCGTGGGCGTGGCGCTGAACGCGGCGGTGGTCTGGGTGAACTGGCAGCGGCGGCGCTCGAGGAACACCGTGGTCTTCTGCGCTCTGAACATGGCCGTGGCCGACCTGGCCCTGATGACCCTGCTGCCCCTCGGCATGCTGGAGACCATCCTGGACCGGGTGTGGCTGTGGGGCGACTTCCTGTGCCGCTTCTCCCACTTATTCTTCATGACGAACATCTACGCCAGCTGCTTCTTCCTGGCCTACATGTCCGTGGAGCGCTACTACGCCCTGGTGCGGGGCTCGGCCCCGAAGACGGGGGGCGTCTCGGAGAAGCGCAAGAGGGCGCTGCTCTGCGGGGGGCTCTGGGTGTCCGCGCTGTTCCTGTCCACGTTGGAGTCGGTTCACATCCGCGTCATACATCTGTCCGAGCCCGGCTGCTTCCTGTGGTTCGAGCACAGCGAGAGCGAGTGGTTCATCAGTCTCATCGTCATCCAGGTGGCGCTGCAGTTCCTCATCCCCGCCGCCATCATCGCCACCTCCAATGCCCTGCTGGCTCGGGCCGTGAGGTCCTCGCCCGAGGTTCGGCCTCGGAGGACGGAGGACGTGTGGATCCTGCACGTCCACTCCGTGGTCTTCGTGGCCTGCTGGCTGCCGTTTCACGTCGTCCTGCTCCTCGTGGTGGTGGACATCGCCCATCCGAGCTTCTTCGGCTGCGTGGACCTGAGGCGGATGCTTTTCGCCTACACCGTCCTGCGGGCCGTGGCCATGCTCCACTGCCTGTTCAACCCCCTGCTCTACAGCCTCCTGAGCCGCAGCTTCCGCAACAAGCTCTTCAGCCTCATCCTCAGCCGCCTGCAGCCTGCCGCCGTCCCCCGTCCGCCAAGCGACCCGGTCGAGGTGAAGGACGTTCAAGCTGAACGGAACACCAGCCAATCAGAAGGGTGAATGTCCATCAAGACTAGACCTAAGGCATCACATCATACATGTAAATACACACAATGTACATACAAACGTCAATACACTAACCGGACACTTAATATCAACCATCTTGTTTCTACACTCTTCATATTAAAAAAAAAAAAAAATATATATATATATATATATATATATATATATATTAAAATATATATATATATATATTTAAAAAAAAAAAAAAAAAAAAAAAAAAAAAGGGGCGGCACGGTGGCTTAGTGGTTGGCACGTTCGCCTCTCAGCGCTAGGGATTCCCGGTTCGAATCCCTATCTGCCCAGCGCCCGAAACGTTCTCCCCTGGATGGGCATAGGGAACCCCACCGCGACCCTAATAGAGGATAAAGCGGAAGATAATGAATGAATGAATAAATAAAAATGGCGGCACGGTGGATAAGTGGTTTAGCATGTTCTCCTCTCAGCACTAGGGATTCCCGGTTCGAATCCCCATCTGGGTGGAGTTTCCATGTTCTCCCCGTGTCTGCGTGGGTTTCCTCCGGGTTCTCCGGTTTCCTCCCACAGTCCAAAAACATGGATCAAGTCAATTGAATTCTCAAAAATTGCCCCATATAGAGTGTGTCTGTGTGAGTGAGTGTGTGCCCAGCAATAGATTGGTGCCCTGTCCTGGGTCTATCTGCCCAGCGCCTGAGACGTTCTCCCCTGGATGGGCATGGGGAACCCCACTGCGACTCTAATAGAGGATAAAGCGATAATGGATGAATGAATATATATTAAAAAAAAATTAAAAAACAGATATATATATATATATATATATATATATATATATATATATATATATATATATATATATTAGGGGTGAGCTGCAATATTCGCTGATTCGACGATTCGATTCGGAGAACCGTAGTCGACTATGAACCTCATCGTCGAATGTACCATTTTGACCACATGGGGGTGCCCATGGCTCCTGCTAAGCATTAGTTTTTACATGAAATGTCTTGATTTTCGTTATATATATAGCCTTTTGTCAAATAAAATCATCCTAATCATCCTAAAACTCATTGATCTGAGTGTTTTAGGTTTTTCCTTTCAAGTGGAAAAAAGTCCAGAACGGGGATCCCATTTACGGTGCTCTAGAAAAACAAGTAAAATATATTTTTAAAAAATTATTTTTTAAAAACCACGCTTATAGCGCCATCTTGTGGTGAAATTTTAACTGATTCGACTATCAGTCGACTATAGGGAAAATCTGACGAATCAGATTCGACTATGAAAATCCTTAGTTGAAGACACCCCTAATATATATATATATACTGAGAATCATCCACCACCTTAATAACACCTGCCCTGTCCATGGTCCTGATCATCAGTGTGCAGATTAAACGGAGTTTGAAACCCATGGACTACAGAATGTACTTTTAGAACTACAGATGGTGGGTGGAGCTGATAAATATGATAATGAGAGTAGAAACAAAGTGGTTTATCTAATATTAAAAAAAAAAATTATTAAGCCACCAAACTTAATATTTTGTTTTATATTGCTATACAATAAATGCAATAAAGAAATAAAGCCTGCCCGTGTCCTTTAATTTTTGGATCAACCATTCGATATCAAAGCGATCCACCTCCAAACTTATTATATTTTCATAATTTACATATATATATGTTTCGGGCTCTGGGCAGATACACCCAGGACAGGGGGGCAATCTATCACTGGGCACACACTCACTCACACACACACACACACACACACACACACTCTATATGGGGCAATTTGGAGAACTCAATTGACCTTGATCCATGTGTTTGGACTGTGGGAGGAAACCGGAGAACCCGGAGGAAACCCACACGGACATGTGGAGAACATGGGAACTCCACCCAGATGGGTATTCGAATTGCTGAGAGGAGAACATGCCAAACCACTAAGCCACTGCGCCGCCCTGTACATAAAAATTATATTTATAATTTATAATGTTTACAGTAGTAAATAATTTCACACTTAATTTGGTATAAATAAAAATAAATAAATAAATAAAAAGTGCGGCACGGTGGCTTAGTGGTTTGGCATGTTCTCCTCTCAGCGCTAGGGATTCCCGGTTCGAATCCCCATCTGGACGGAGTTTCCATGTTCTCCCCGTGTCTGCGAGGGTTTCCTCCGGGTTCTCCGGTTTCCTCCCACAGTCCAAAAAGATGGATCAAGTCAATTGAATTCTCAAAATTGCCCCATATAGAGTGTGTCTGTGTGAGTGAGTGTGTGTCCAGCGATGGATTGGCGTCCTGTCCTGGGTGTATCTGCCCAGCGCCCGAAACGTTCTCCCCTGGATGGGCATGGGGAACCCCACCACGACCCTAATAGAGGATAAAGCGGGAGATAATAAATGAATGAATAAATAAAAATGGCGGCACGGTGGATAAGTGGTTTAGCATGTTCTCCTCTCAGCACTAGGGATTCCCGGTTCGAATCCCCATCTGGGCGGAGTTTCCATGTTCTGCCTGTGTCCGTGTGGGTTTCCTCCGGGTTCTCCGGTTTCCTCCCACAGTCCAAAAACATGGATGAAGTGAATTGAATTCTCCAAATTGCCCCATATAGAGTGTGTGTGTGAGTGAGTGTGTGTCCAGCGATGGATTGCCCCCCTGTCCTGGGTCTGTCTGCCCAGCGCCCGAAACGTTCTCCCCTGGATGGGCATGGGGAACCCCACCACGACCCTAATAGAGGATAAAGCGGGAGATAATAAATGAATGAATAAATAAAAATGGCGGCACGGTGGATAAGTGGTTTAGCATGTTCTCCTCTCAGCACTAGGGATTCCCGGTTCGAATCCCCATCTGGGCGGAGTTTCCATGTTCTGCCTGTGTCCGTGTGGGTTTCCTCCGGGTTCTCCGGTTTCCTCCCACAGTCCAAAAACATGGATCAAGTCAATTGAGTTCTCCAAATTGCCCCATATAGAGTGTGTGTGTGAGAGTGAGTGTGTGTCCAGCGATGGATTGGCGCCCTGTCCTGGGTGTATCTGCCCAGCGCCGGAAACGTTCTCCCCTGGATGGGCATGGGGAACCCCACCACGACCCTAATAGAGGATAAAGCGGGAGATAATGAATGAATATATAAAAATAAAAATGAAGGGAGCCACTTTTCAGAGAGCCATTAAAGCGGCCGCTGATTGGACGGCTCTCTGGTTTCATCGCTGGCGTCGCCCCCCCCCTCTCCCCCCCCCCCCTCCATGGACGGTGGCGCCCTCTCTCTACGCTGTTCGGGATTCACGAATCCGGCTCCGCTCACGGAGAGGAAATCCCGTCGGATCGTCGGCTCGTCGGCTCCCGGTCGTGGGTCGCGGGTCGTGCCTTTGATCTCGGTGCCGCTCTCCGACGGACGCATGGACGCGTCACCGAGCCCGCTGAGCGGCCGGATGGACGTTACACCCCGTCTCTCAGTGTTCCGCACGGCGCCTCGCCTCATGACCTCGTAACGGCGGACGGGATCCGACGCTCCGACGCTGCGACTCCGCCGCGATTCGTCTGCTCGTCTGCGCTCAGAGCCGAGCCGATTTTAATGATCCAGAGCCGAGCGCGGTGACTGAGGCCTGCTCACCCCGATTCTGAGGTAAAGTCCGGCTTGAAATCTGCGTTAACGGCGCGGGGTGGGAACCGAACCCGAGTCCCGTCGGCTGACTGAAGCCCGGCTGCTGTTTTTGTTGTAAATCTGTCACAGCGACCGTCGTTTTGAATGAATTACAACCTCAATTCCACATGTTTTTTACCTCAGAGCTCCTCACTGAGACCCTGGAGATCCGTACGTTTACATAAAACCGCCGACGACCGTTAAATATCACGGTATACGATATATCAGTCACGATATAACCGTCACGATTTAACCATCACGAGCTGTGGGCGTTAGCATTGCCGATATATTTTCATGTCATGTTTTTTTGGGGTTTGAATTAAAGCTGACGACCGTTACGATACGATATATCAGTCACGATATAACCGTGATGAGCTGTGGGCGATACCCATCCATACATCCATGAATGGGGGGGGGGGGAACGTTTTGGGCGCTGGGCAGATACACCCAGGACAGGGGGGCAATCTATCGCTGGGCACACATTCACACACACACACACACTCTATATGGGGCAATTTGGAGAATTCAATTGACCTTGATACGTGTTTTTGGACTGTGGGAGGAAACCTGAGAACCTGGAGGAAACCCATGCGGACACAGGGAGGACATGAAAACTCCATCCAGATGGGGATCCGAGAGGAGAACATGCTAAACCACTAAGCCACCGTGCCGGTGGACGATACAATTAGTGATATATATACAATATATCAGGTTTTTTTGGGGGGTTTACATTCAAGCTTGAACCGAACCCGATTCCCATCTGCTGACTGAAGCCCGGCTGCTGTTTTTATTGACGAACGTTAAATATCACGGTATACGATATATCCGTCACGATATATCAGTCACGATATATCAGTCACGATATAACCATCACAAGCTGGGAGCAATCGATATATTGACATGTCGGGGTTTTTTTTTGTTGGTATTCCCTTTACACATCAAAAACAAACGATATGTTATCATATTATCGTTGAAAGCAACAGACCTGCAATACTATTACTATTGGAAATCTTTGGGGTTGAATTGGAATGCCAATTCTCATCAAGGAAATGAGTTAAAAGACATTAAAACCTTGCAAAAAACCTAGTCATGTGACATTCCACGGTCAGTGATATAGGACAGCAGGTGGTGGGAGCTTCTACAAATTACTAACTAACTAATAGCTTAACTAATTTACAAAAAATAGCATAACTAAACATTTTAAATAAAATAAAACAGGTTAACAAAATCGTAATAGCAGCCATTTGCTTCAGGGATTCACTAGTCTGTTTTTCATGTAGTTTGAACGCCAACTATGAAGTTACACAGTGGCGACTTTTATTGTATTTTTGTAATCGTAGAGATGCGCCGTTAGCGTAGCTAGTGGGACGTCTTCGATCGTCAGTGCAATGCTGGTAAGTACGACATTGGTACCAGGTATCAGTACATGCTTTACTTGATTACTTTGGTTCGCACTAAGAAATGACGGCACAGAGGTATTTAAAATGGGACTAAAGGCTCCCTCTAGTGGAGTACGGTGGAATTGTATAAGACCACAAGACCTGAGATATAAAATTGCAAAAACTAACTAAATAAATAAATTTTTTGGTCATTATTATATGTCGATTCCAGGTGGTGGTCAGCACCTCACCCTCACAGCATGAATGTTCCGGGTTCGGTTCCCAGCTCTCCGGGGGGGGGTGGTGATTGTTTTGGTTCTTGGTGCGGGTTCGGGTTTTAGGGTGAACACCTCCCTCCACCGTTCCCATAATCCACGCACTTAAGTCCTGTTACTGAAATCAGTTCGGGCCCCGCCCACCAACGGCCCTCTATTCATCCGGCGCCTCCTGTAGGGTGTGTGGTGGAGGAGTCGGGGCTTGTTGAGGTTGTCGACGGCGCATTCCAAAATCCTGAGCAGATCACTTCCCGTTTGTTTTAATGAATCTGTTCACAGAACGATCAATCGATCGGTTTCCATATCGAGGTTTTAATCGTCTGTTACGCAACGATACGGGTTTCAAAACATTGTCAACGTGTTTAATTACATTTTTTGTTAAATAAATAATTCTTATAGTATTCATTTAATGGGTTTATTATTTTAAATACACTGTTTAATTGATTACGTAATTAACGATCTAGTTATTGAGAATTGTTATGGTATTTATAACTTATTCAATAGAAAGAGTGAGACGGGGCAGTTATTAGAGTGAGAGACAAAGAGGATGAGGGCGTGAGCGAGTAGACGAGGTCGTCCCTCACAGAGCCAATGGGATCATTATGGGGAAAAAAAGGGGCTTCCCCAAACTGTTGGACACGAGGTTGAAAAAAATGGAGCTGTGTTTAAAGGGATCGGTTCAGAACCTGATTCGTCAGGGATCATTTAGTGAGTGTTGGGGGGGGGGGGGTGCAGAGGGGGTTGAGGGTTAAGGTGTGGATTCCTGATTCGTCCACATTTCACCCGAGGAGCTTCAGACCACAGAGGAGAAGACCAGGGGTCAGAAACGCTTCATTTAGAACCGAACATCCCAAATGTTGATGTTGTTGATGATGAGGAAGGAGCAATGTTCCTAATTGGCGTGATGTTGTGATGTCATAATCGCGATGCTTCAGTGAGATTCACGGTCCAGTTCGTTACCCTCTTGCTTCCAGGCCTTCCAATGGGGGCGACGAAGAGTAAACCCAAAGATACGGGTCAGAGGTCGCTGAGTCTGGATGGCACCATCGGGTTGGGCCCTTCCAGGGACCACCATTTTAACTCCGGCCCTCAGACCCAGACCCCGAACCGGAGCCCTGCGGTGGGGACCAACAAACGAGCAACACCTATCACACCAATAACGCAGAACACCTGCTGTTCGGAGGAGCAGAGCACTCGGGGGCCATCACCTCACCCATACGGAGCATCGCAGGTGAGCCAGCGCTGACCCCACCCTCTGATGGAGGAGCTCCAACAGGGTGTCGTGGGGGGCAGAATGAGTAACAAGGGGAGTGAGATGGTGCAACTGTGGGTCAGATGAGAGAACAAAGGGCAGATTAAGATAAAGCATCGGGGGGGGGGTGAGATTGAATTTTGGGGGGTCAGATTGAGCATCGGGGGTCAGATTGCGTTTTGGGGTAAGATCCAGTGTTGGGGGGGGTCAGATCCAGTGTTGGGGGGGGGGGGGGGGTCGGATTGAGTTTTGGGAGTCAGATCGAGCATTGTGGGGTCAGATCCAGAGTTTTGGGAGTCAGATTGAGTTTTGGGAGTCAAATTGAGTTTTGGGGGTCAGATCGAACATTGTGGGGTCAGATCCAGAGTTGGGGGGGGTCAGATTGAGTTTTGGGAGTCAAATTGAGTTTTGGGGGTCAGATCGAGCATTGTGGGGTCAGATCCAGAGTTGGGGTTAGATCGAGTGTCAGGGTCAGGTTGAGTTTTGGGGGTCGGATTGAGCATTGAGCATTGGGGGGTCAGTTTGAGCATCGGGGGTCAGATCGAGTTTTGGGGGTTGGATTGAGCATTGAGCATTGGGGGGTCAGATTGAGCATTGGGGGTCAGATCGAGTTTTGAGGGTTGGATTGAATTGTGGGGGTCAGATTGAGCATCGGGGGTCAGATCCAGTGTTGGTGGTTAGATCGAGTGTCAGGGGTCAGATTGAGTTTTGGGGAGTGGATTGAATTTTGGGGGTTGGATTGAGCATTGGGGGGGGTCAGATCGAGTTTTGGGGGTCAGATCGAGCATCAGGGGGGTCATATAGAGCCATTGGGGGTCATATAGGGCATGGGGGTTTAGATTGTGTGGACGCAGGGTCTGAACAGTTGAGTGGAACCGAGTATAAAGCTGCTGAAAATGAAACAGGTGTTGGGGCGGGGGCGGGGGGCGGGGGGGTGCATAATTAACACGGAGCATGTGTCGGAACATTTGTCTTCACGCGGACGGTCTCCAGCTGTTCGGCGGATCCCGTTCAGTTCCAGTTCCACGTCCTGCTCTGCTCTCACGCTCCGCTCTGTCCCCTCAGCCGGGGTCACCACGTTCGTGGCTCTGTACGACTACGAGTCCCGGACCTCCGCTGACCTGACCTTCAAGAAAGGGGAACGTCTGCAGATCCTCAATAATACGTGAGTTGGAATCAACCCCCTCCCAGAATAATCTGCCCTCAGAATCAACCCCCAAGAATCGCCATCCAGAATCACCCCCCCCCCCCCCCATCACCCCATGATCACCACCAATATAACCCCCCCCCCCCCCAGGGACATGGCGGGTCCTGGATGATTCACATCCACGTTCAAGTTTCAAGTTTTTTTTTTTGGGGGAGAACATTTGGACTGTGTGTTTTTTTTGGGTGGAGAACGTTTGGATTGTGTGTTTTTTTGGGTGGAGAACGTTTAGATTGTGTGTTTTTTTGGGTGGAGAACGTTTGGTTTGTGTTTTTTTGGGTGGAGAACGTTTGGTTTGTGTTTTTTTGGGTGGAGAACGTTTGGATTGTGTGTTTTTTTGGGTGGAGAACGTTTGGACTGTGTTTTTTTTTTTTTTGGGTGGAGAACGTTTGGTTTGTGTTTTTTTGGGTGGAGAACGTTTGGATTGTGTGTTTTTTTGAGTGGAGAACGTTTGGATTGTGTTTTTTTTAGATGGAGAAAATTTGGTTTGTGTTTTTTTTGGGTGGAGAACGTTTGGTTTGTGTTTTTTTTGGGTGGAGAACATTTGGTTTGTGTTTTTTTGGGCGGAGAACGTTTAGATTGTGTGTTTTTTATATCTGTGCTGTTTATTTCTTTTCTTCATGCTTCATGTTCTGAATCAGGAGAAAATACAACTACAGGTCAGTATCGCACGTCACTCCTGATTAATATGCATGAGGATGGACGTAGCCCCGCCTACCGGCGGCTTGCGGGGTTACAGCGCCACCTTTCAGCTCCTTTAAAGTTTAAAGCAGCTGGAGCAGTGTGTCTTGTACCTGGCGCTCATTATGATGTCATATGATGAGACGCGATGTGATTGGTTGAAATCAGAATCTGTAAATCTGTACACGTCTGTCCTTCTGTCTGTTGGTTTAAATGTGTGTGTGTGTGTGTTGTGTGTGTGTGTGTGTGTGTGTGTGTGTGTGTGTGAACCCCTTCAGAGAAGGAGACTGGTGGTTGGCGAGTTCTCTAACCACGGGGAAGAGCGGCTACATCCCCAGCAACTACGTCGCTCCGTCTAACTCCATCCAAGCTGAAGAGTAATTAAATCAAATTAATTCTGTTTTAAAATAAAACTGTAATCAGGTTTAGATCGGGATCAGGTTTAGATCGGGATCAGGTTTAGATCAGATTCAGGTTTAGATCGGGTTCAGGTTTAGATCAGGTTCAGGTTTAGATCAGGTTCAGGTTTAGATCAGATTCAGGTTTAGATCAGATTCAGGTTTAGATCGGGTTCAGGTTTAGATCAGATTCAGGTTTATATCAGATTCAGGTTTAGATCAGATTCAGGTTTAGATCAGGTTCAGGTTTAGATCAGATTCAGGTTTAGATCAGATTCAGGTTTAGATCAGATTCAGGTTTAGATCAGATTCAGGTTTAGATCAGGTTCAGGTTTAGATCGGGTTCAGGTTTAGATCAGATTCAGGCTTAGATCAGGTTCAGGTTTAGATCAGGTTCAGGTTTAGATCAGATTCAGGTTTAGATCAGATTCAGGTTTAGATCGGGTTCAGGTTTAGATCGGGTTCAGGTTTAGATCGGGTTCAGGTTTAGATCAGATTCAGGTTTAGATCGGGTTCAGGTTTAGATCAGATTCAGGTTTAGATCAGGTTTAGATCAGGTTCAGGTTTAGATCGGGTTCAGGTTTAGATCGGGTTCAGGTTTAGATGATGTTTCCAGGTGGTTCTTTGGTAAAATAACGCGGCGCGATTCCGAACGGCTTCTCCTCAACGTTCAGAACAGGAGAGGAACGTTCCTGGTGAGGGAGAGCGAGACCACCAAAGGTTTGAACATCAATTTATTTGATCGGTTCTCCTTCTGATGCTCGTTAATGATGCGCGATGCGTCACCGAGACATTAACCTAACGAACTAGCGTTGTTTTAACTCCTGGAGATGAAGCCTGAGGGGAGAACATGCTCCCTCACGGCTGCGGTGGGACCGTGGTGGATGAAGAGCGATCACACGGTTCACTGTCGGCATGGTGGTGGTGGTGTTGTTGTTGTTTCAGGAGCGTACTGTTTATCGGTTCTGGATTACGACACCACCAAAGGCCTGAACGTGAAACACTATAAGATCCGGAAGCTGGACAGCGGCGGGTTCTACATCACGTCCCGGACTCAGTTCAGCAGTCTGCAGCAGCTGGTCCTGCACTATCGCAGTGAGTCCGCCGTCCAATCGCAGCGCCCCGTCCGCTTAAATGATATCATCCATTCTGTACTGACCCCCCCCCCTCCCCCCCTCGACGTCCCAGCGCACGCAGACGGTCTGTGTCACGTCCTGACCGACATCTGTCCCACGCTGAAGCCGCAGACGCAGGGCCTGGCACGCGACGCCTGGGAGATCCCGCGGGAGTCGCTGAGGCTGGACGTCAAGCTCGGACAAGGCTGCTTCGGAGAAGTGTGGATGGGTAGGTACCACGCCTCCCCCACTGTACTGCACTGTACTGCACTGTACTCTAGTGTATTACACTGTACTGCACTGTACTCTAGTGTACTACACTGTACTGCACTGTACTCTAGTGTACTGTACTGCACTGCACTGTACTCTAGTGTACTGCACTGTACTGCACTGTACTCTAGTGTACTACACTGTACTGCACTGTACTGCACTGTACTCTAGTGTACTACACTGTACTGCACTGTACTCTAGTGTACTGCACTGTACTGCACTGTACTCTAGTGTACTGCACTGTACTGCACTGTACTCTAGTGTATTACACTGTACTGCACTGTACTCTAGTGTACTGCACTGTACTGCACTGTACTCTAGTGTACTGCACTGTACTGCACTGTACTGCACTGTACTCTAGTGTATTACACTGTACTGCACTGTACTCTAGTGTACTGCACTGTACTGCACTGTACTCTAGTGTACTGCACTGTACTGCACTGTACTCTAGTGTATTACACTGTACTGCACTGTACTCTAGTGTACTGCACTGTACTGCACTGTACTCTAGTGTACTACACTGTACTGCACTGTACTCTAGTGTACTGTACTGCACTGTACTCTAGTGTACTGCACTGTACTGCACTGTACTCTAGTGTATTACACTGTACTGCACTGTACTCTAGTGTACTGCACTGTACTGCACTGTACTCTAGTGTACTACACTGTACTGCACTGTACTCTAGTGTACTGTACTGCACTGTACTCTAGTGTACTGCACTGTACTGCACTGTACTCTAGTGTATTACACTGTACTGCACTGTACTCTAGTGTATTACACTGTACTTCACTCTGCTGCACTGTACTCTAGTGTACTACACTGTACTGCACTGCGCTGTACTCTAGTGTACTACACTGTACTTCACTCTGCTGCACTGTACTCTAGTGTACTACACTATACTGCACTGTACTGCACTGTACTCTAGTGTACTACACTGTACTGCACTGTACTCTAGTGTACTACACTGTACTGCACTGTACTGCACTGTACTCTAGTGTACTACACTGTACTTCACTCTGCTGCACTGTACTCTAGTGTACTATACTGCACTGTACTCTAGTGTACTACACTGTACTGCACTGTACTGCACTGTACTGTACTCTATTCTACTACCCTGTAATGTACTCTACTGCACTGTACTACACTGCACTGTACTCTACTGCACTGTACTACACTTTACTCTACTACACTGTACTGTACTCTGCTGCACAGTACTCTACTGCATTGTACTACACAATACTGTACCTCATTGTACTGTACTGTACTGTACTCTGTTGTAGCTCACAGCACTATATTGTACTGCACCACACTTGTACTGTAGTGTAGTGTAGTGCAGTGTACTGTACTCCACTGTACTACATTGTTATACTCTACTGTACTCTGCACTGTATTGTTTTCTAGCAGGAACTGATGAGTGGGAGTGATTTGCATTAAATTGTCCCTTTCGCAGGAACATGGAACGGAACGACGCGAGTGGCAATAAAGACCCTAAAGACGGGCACCATGTCCCCCGAGGCCTTTCTGGAGGAGGCGCAGGTCATGAAGAAGCTGCGTCACGAGAAGCTGGTGCAGCTTTACGCCGTGGTTTCCGAGGAGCCCATCTACATCGTCACCGAGTACATGAGCCAAGGTTCGGTTCCCCCCCCCCCCCCCCCCCGCAGCGTTCGCGTTTAATAACCCTGCCCCTGATCCACCGATAACCCGCCATGACGCTCCCTCCACAGGAAGTCTGCTGGATTTCCTAAAAGGAGACAAGGGGAAGTACCTGCGGCTGCCCCAGCTGGTGGACATGGCGTCTCAGGTAGCGCGGTGACATCACGGTTCTGTTCATGGCTGTGCTTTGTGGGTGTTAATTAATCGGAGGCGTTTGTTAGATCGCCGCCGGGATGGCGTACGTGGAGAGAATGAACTACGTTCACAGAGACCTGAGGGCCGCCAACATCCTGGTGGGGGACAACCTGGTGTGCAAGGTGGCCGATTTCGGGCTGGCGAGACTCATCGAGGATAACGAGTACACCGCCAGGCAGGGTACGAGATTTATAATAAACTTCTGCTGCATCAGCCTCCCGATTCGTCTCATTCGTTTGAAGAAATCTCATTTTAATCATGAATATTTTTTTTTTAATTATTTTTTTTTTTAGGGGCCAAGTTCCCCATCAAGTGGACGGCCCCCGAGGCGGCGCTGTACGGACGCTTCACCATCAAATCCGACGTCTGGTCATTCGGGATTTTACTGACCGAACTGGCAACCAAAGGACGAGTTCCTTATCCAGGTAACCCTCACCTGCCGGCGGTTCCCCATGCCCATCCAGGGGAGAACGTTTCGGACGCTGGGCAGATACACCCAGGACAGGGGGGCAATTATCCCTGGACACACACTCACTCACTCACACACACACTCTATATGGGGCAATTTGGAGAACTCAATTGCCCTTGATCCATGTTTTTTGGACTGTGGGAGGAAACCGGAGAACCCGGAGGAAACCCGCGCGGACACGGGGAGGACATGGAAACTCCACCCAGATTGGGATTCGAAGCGGGAATCCCTAGTGCTGAGAGGAGAACATGCCAAACCACCCTGTGTTTAATTAACATTAATCAAGTGCACTATGTAGTGAGCATGTGGAGGGTTGTTTTAGGGACTGAACTCATAGTGAAGGAACCATGGACCACGCCCAGTTCAGCACCTTTTGGGATGAATTGGGACAGGGATTGTGAGTGAGGTTCCCCCACCCGATGTTACAGATGTAACAATGTAACATAATAAAATGTGCTGCTCTCTGTCTGACCTGCATTAGGGATGGTGAACCGGGAGGTTCTGGATCAGGTGGAGCGGGGGTACCGGATGCCCTGCCCCGCCGAATGCCCGGCGTCCATGCACGACCTCATGCTCAGCTGCTGGCGCAAAGAGCCGGAGGAGCGGCCCACCTTCGAGTACCTGCAGGGTTTCCTGGAGGATTATTTCACCTCCACCGAACCGCAGTACCAACCGGGGGAGAACCTCTAGAGCTTCCAGCTGAGCGTGTGCGTGCGTGTGTGTGTGTGTGTGTGTGTGTGTGTGTGTGTGTGTGTGTGTGTGTGTGTGTGTGTGTGTGTTAACCCAAGTTTACAGTTGCTTTTCATCGTGCTTGTAGTAGACAGAGGGGTCAACCGGTACGATTTTCAATTGCTCCGTTGCCCGGCGCAGTACTGCCACCCGCCACCAGGTGCCCGAGTATTGAGTCATGTGACTTTTTTTTCTTTTCTTGCTCCTTAGTTTTTTTTCGTTTCTTCATGCATGTTTTATTTATGCCAATCCAACTCGGGCCGCATCATAGAGTCGCTACTGAGAGGTTATTATGGTAGGCATAGGGATTTTTAGGATATGGCGCCCTCTCTGGTCAAACATCGCAACGACAGTGACCTCACAGGACTATAGATTCATCGCTCACACAATGTCGGTACGAAGATTTGGGAGTTATTATGGTAGGCATAGGGATTTTTAGGATGTGGCGCCCTCTCTGGTCAAACATCGCAACGACAGTGACCTCACAGGACTATAGATTCTTCGCTCACACAATGTCGGTACGAAGATTTGGGAGTTATTATGGTAGGCATAGGGATTTTTAGGATGTGGCGCCCTCTCTGGTCAAACATCGCAACGACAGTGACCTCACAGGACTATAGATTCATCGCTCAAACAATGTCGGTACGAAGATTTGGGAGTTATTGTGGTAGGCATAGGGATTTTTAGGATATGGCGCCCTCTCTGGTCAAACATCGCAACGACAGTGACCTCACAGGACTATAGATTCTTCGCTCACACAATGTCGGTACTACGATTTGGGAGTTATTGTGGTAGGCATAGAGATTTTTAGGATGTGTCGCCCTCTCTGGTCAAACATCGCAACGACCGTGACCTCACACGACTATAGATTCATCGCTCACACAATGTCGGTACGAAGATTTGGGAGTTATTGTGGTAGGCATAGGGATTTTTAGGATGTGGCGCCCTCTCTGGTCAAACATCGCAACGACAGTGACCTCACAGGACTATAGATTCATCGCTCAAACAATGTCGGTACGAAGATTTGGGAGTTATTGTGGTAGGCATAGGGATTTTTAGGATATGGCGCCCTCTCTGGTCAAACATCGCAACGACAGTGACCTCACAGGACTATAGATTCTTCGCTCGCACAATGTCGGTACTACGATTTGGGAGTTATTGTGGTAGGCATAGAGATTTTTAGGATGTGTCGCCCTCTCTGGTCAAACATCGCAACGACCGTGACCTCACACGACTATAGATTCATCGCTCACACAATGTCGGTACGAAGATTTGGGAGTTATTATGGTAGGCATAGGGATTTTTAGGATGTGGCGCCCTCTCTGGTCAAACATCGCAATGACAGTGACCTTACAGGACTATAGATTCATCGCTCAAACAATGTCGGTACGAAGATTTGGGAGTTATTGTGGTAGGCATAGGGATTTTTAGGATGTGGCGCCCTCTCTGGTCAACCATCGCAACGACAGTGACCTCACAGGACTATAGATTCATCGCTCACACAATGTCGGTACGAAGATTTGGGAGTTATTATGGTATGCATAGGGATTTTTAGGATGTGGCGCCCTCTCTGGTCAAACATCGCAATGACAGTGACCTCACACAACTATAGATTCATCGCTCACACAATGTCGGTACTATGATTTGGGAGTTATTGTGGTAGGCATAGGGATTTTTAGGATGTGGCGCCCTCTCTGGTCAACCATAGCAACGACAGTGACCTCACAGGACTATAGATTCATCGCTCACACAATGTCGGTACTAAGATTTGGGAGTTATTGTGGTAGGCATAGGGATTTTTAGGATATGGCGCCCTCTCTGGTCAAACATCGCAACGACAGTGACCTCACAGGACTATAGATTCATCGCTCACACAATGTCGGTACGAAGATTTGGGAGTTATTATGGTAGGCATAGGGATTTTTAGGATGTGGCGCCCTCTCTGGTCAAACATCGCAACGACAGTGACCTCACAGGACTATAGATTCTTCGCTCACACAATGTCGGTACTACGATTTGGGAGTTATTGTGGTAGGCATAGGGATTTTTAGGATATGGCGCCCTCTCTGGTCAAACATCGCAACGACCGTGACCTCACACGACTATAGATTCATCGCTCACACAATGTCGGTACTAAGATTTGGGAGTTAATAACGGTATGCACTAAAGCTGCCTTGTATACATTTTAGGATTAGATTTAGAATGTGGCGCCCTCTCTGGTCAAAGCGTGTAATTAATAAAAAATGAAAGACCTCGGTTCATTAAGGTTTTAAAAATCCAGATTCCGCAGGGTCCATCTGTCGCAGGTCCGAGGCTGGAATGCTGAGGGTGTAGAGGCGTGTAGAACCTTCATGCATGTTCTGAAACGGATTCAGAAGAACGTGGCCCCGCCCCTTTAACCGAAGGATTGAAACTACTGAAGCCATAAAGATGAAAGGCAAAGCGCTGTTACTGTACAGAACTCATTAATATTCATGAACCATGGGAGCATTTCATTAGAATCAGAACTTTGATTATTTTCGTGTTTTTACGACATTTTTACGACTTTCTAAACGAATGACTGGATGCTTTTGATTTGGCTGTAGTTTTAGAAACGTGCATGTTTTTTTTTTTGTTTTTTTTTCAGGACGTTTGAACTGATCGTTAAACGTTCCGTCGTGATGTAAATACTATTTTGTCTTCGTGACGCAACGCGAACTTCGAGGCCGAACGTTTCGGCTCCTAAATTCCCGGATCCCTCGAAGTGCAGAATCTGTGTTTGATTTAATAAAGAACCCTCGATAATTTAAAGTACGCTGTTCAAATACGGACTTCAGCATTAGAACTGAAACAAACGCTACATCAGACCGAGTTACGGCTCTGCCGTTGTAGCCCGTACACCTAAAGGTAACTGCCTCAGTCCGTCGGTATACTGTCACAAGGCAAATAACAGGGAGATGAACCAAACTCCTTCCACCCATCTGGTACCAACAACCATGTCAAAGTCCAGATCTAAACAGGAGTTGGAACCGCCCCTGAGGTTCATTTCAGACATTTTCAGAAGGTCGGGGCTCTGAGGGAACGGTCGTTCTTTTTGGTTCCAGGACTCGTGCTTCATGTTGATTCACTGATGTGTTGAATTTGTTGACTTCGAGGTTCTGATTCATGTCATTACCTTATAATGAACACGTCAACCAACCGGACATCAGAACTCTCAGAAGTACCCATGGAGAGGTTCTCTTGACGGCCAATGGTTCCAAAACTTCATATTTTGGTGGTTTCGAACCCTGGACCTTCATGCCGGGAGGCGCCACGTTAAGAGTTTAATACAGAGCTGCACGTCTGCCGAACCTCATCACTTTTAATATTAATTATTATAATTAGAAAGACGAATTCTTTGATCTAAACGCCGCTGCACTGAACAATTAGACAGAAGTCTAAAATATATATAAATATAACAATTGGACAGAAGTCTAAAACGTTGATCTTTTATTTATTTAAAGATTTGATTTTTCATGGTTTGAATATTTCATCCCAAAACGAACCTCCCGATGAAATCTGTAGCAATAATGACATCACAACCCTCTACAACCGATTACTAACGGATTCCGCGTTCGTTACAGACGATCTGAGGACGTTCTCCTCTCGGGTTTATTAGAACATGTCCATGTGGTTGAAGACTTTTTTTTTTATTGCATGTTTATAATCAGTCGATCAGTAAACGGTTCTTATTTAAGGAACCAGAGATCTGTTTCCTGTAAAGGTCGGCGGCGGGCGGACCGTCCGGGGACGCCGGTGTATTTATTGGTCTCTCTGCAGTGGGGTCGAGATTTGGCGGGTCCTGAAGGTGTCGGTGGGACACGGCGGGTCCCGAAGGTCGGGTTCTGAAGGTGTCGGTGGGACGCAGCGGGTCCTGAAGGTGTAAGTGGGACGTGGCGGGTTCTGAAGGGGTCGGTGGGACGTGGCGGGTTCTGAAGGTGTAAGTGGGATGCGGCAGGTCCTGAAGGTCGGGTTCTGAAGGTGTCAGTGGGACGCGGCGGGTTCTGAAGGTGTAAGTGGGATGCGGCAGGTCCTGAAGGTCGGGTTCTGAAGGTGTCAGTGGGACGCGGCGGGTTCTGAAGGGGTCAGCTGGTCCTGAAGGGGTCGGTGGGACGCTGCGGGTCCTGAAGGGGTCGGCGGGTCCTGAAGGGGTCGGTGGGACGCTGCGGGTCCTGAAGGGGTCGGCGGGTCCTGAAGGGGTCGGTGGGACGCGGCGGGTCCTGAAGGGGTCGGTCCTGGTCGGTGGTACGCGGCGGGTCCTGAAGGGTCGGTGGGCGCGGTCCTGAAGGGGTCGGTGGGACGCTGCGGGTCCTGAAGGTGTCGGTGGGACGCGGCGGGTCCTGAAGGGGTCGGTGGGACGCTGCGGGTCCTGAAGGGGTCGGTGGGACGCGGCGGGTCCTGAAGGGGTCGGTGGGACGCGGCGGGTCCTGAAGGTGTAAGTGGGACGCGGCGGGTCCTGAAGGGGTCGGTGGGACGCGGCGGGTCCTGAAGGTGTCGGTGGGACGGGGCCGACACGCCCGAGCCGTTTTCTAATCTGTAAATGTGACCCGATGGAGACGAGACGTGGGGGTGGGGTGTGGGGGGGGGGGTCGTGGGGGTTTGTATTTTTTTATATGTAAATGAATTTGTTCCTATCCCGTCATCGTAGGTTGTCATGATCAGTGAATGTGCAATAAATAAAACGAATGCGGTTTGTAATCCAGATGTTTGTCTGCTTCATTCTGCTGTGTTTGGATAATCTGAGGGTTCAGATTATGGGATGGAGGAGGGAGTCGTTATGAAGCCGCTCGTTATCAGATTAAACAGACGCTTCATGACGAGGGGTTTGTGATTATAATCCCAAAAAAACTAAACCAAAATAACATTCATCCATTATCTTACTCTTAGGGTTGTGGGGGGGGGGGGGGTCAGGCACTGGGCAGATACACCCAGGACAGAGTGTCAATCTATCACTGGACACACACTATATGGGGCAACTTGGAGCATTCAATTTACCTTGAATTCATGTTTTTGGAATGGGAGGAAACCCACACGGATACGGGGAGAACATTGTTAGGTGAGTTGGGTGAGTTATTGTTGGGTGAGTTATTGTTGGGTGAGTTACTGTTGGGTGAGTTATTGTTGGGTGAGTTACTGTTGGGTGAGTTATTGTTGGATGAGTTAGGTGAGTTACTGTTGGGTGAGTTACTGTTGGGTGAGTTACTGTTGGGTGAGTTATTGTTGGGTGAGTTACTGTTGGGTGAGTTACTGTTGGGTGAGTTAGGTGAGTTATTGTTGGGTGAGTTATTGTTGGGTGAGTTATTGTTGGGTGAGTTACTGTTGGGTGAGTTATTGTTGGGTGAGTTACTGTTGGGTGAGTTATTGTTGGGTGAGTTATTGTTGGGTGAGTTACTGTTGGGTGAGTTATTGTTGGGTGAGTTACTGTTGGGTGAGTTATTGTTGGGTGAGTTATTGTTGGGTGAGTTACTGTTGGGTGAGTTACTGTTGGGTGAGTTAGGTGAGTTATTGTTGGGTGAGTTATTGTTGGGTGAGTTATTGTTGGGTGAGTTACTGTTGGGTGAGTTATTGTTGGGTGAGTTACTGTTGGGTGAGTTATTGTTGGGTGAGTTACTGTTGGGTGAGTTATTGTTGGGTGAGTTACTGTTGGGTGAGTTATTGTTGGGTGAGTTATTGTTGGGTGAGTTATTGTTGGGTGAGTTACTGTTGGGTGAGTTATTGTTGGGTGAGTTACTGTTGGGTGAGTTATTGTTGGGTGAGTTACTGTTGGGTGAGTTATTGTTGGGTGAGTTACTGTTGGGTGAGTTATTGTTGGGTGAGTTACTGTTGGGTGAGTTATTGTTGGGTGAGTTATTGTTGGGTGAGTTATTGTTGGGTGAGTTATAGTTAGGTGAGTTATTGTTGGGTGAGTTACTGTTGGGTGAGTTATTGTTGGGTGAGTTACTGTTGGGTGAGTTATTGTTGGGTGAGTTACTGTTGGGTGAGTTATTGTTGGGTGAGTTACTGTTGGGTGAGTTATTGTTGGGTGAGTTACTGTTGGGTGAGTTACTGTTGGGTGAGTTATTGTTGGGTGAGTTATTGTTGGGTGAGTTATAGTTAGGTGAGTCCAGCTCCATCCTCCGGATTCGGGACTCGATGTTAACGCAGGCGCAGTCGCGGGTCTGCTTTCCCCCTGGCGCGCATGCGCAGTGCTCAGTAGCGTTAGCGCTCCCATATTGTGAGACAGCAGAATCCTCGTGCGGTTCCTCGGTCTGAACGGCGCTCCGCTGAAGCCTCGACTCCGCGGCGGCCGGACTTCATCCCGAAGGTACCGCGGGCCCCGCGCGCCGGCACGCCCGACCGCCCGACCGACCGACCGCCCGACCGACCGACCGACCGACTTCAATTCAGCATCGCGACCGAAAACTTTCCGATCGGCAGCCGGGAGCCGCCGCCGTGTGCTAGCCGCGCGAGGGCCGCGTCCCAAACCCGCACGGCCCGCTCTGCGCAGTCTGCTCGGCCGCCGCTCCGCCGCCCGCGCGCCCTGCTCACTACGTAGTGCGAGTGCGCGCGGATCGGGCGGCGGCCCGGAGCTCTGCCGCCAGCGCGATTTTGAAAACGGAATTCGATCCAATTTTCTGATAGAATTGTTGTTTTTGTTAATTGAACCGAAAAAAAAAACTTTTATAAACATTAAGCTCGAAATACCTAAAGAAGCGTTTTACTGTGCGTTTAATTTCATCATCAGATCAATACTTTACGATTATAAACTTATTATTCATCCATTCATTGTCTTCCGGCCGCACGGTGGCTTAGTGGTTTGGCATGTTCTCCTCTCAGCACTAGGGATTCCCGGTTCGAATCCCCATCTGGGTGGAGTTTCCATGTCCTCCCCGTGTCCGCGTGGGTTTCGCTCCGGGTTCTCCGATTTCCTCCCACAGTCCAAAAATATGGCTTCAAGGGCAACTGAATGCTACAAATTGCCCCATATAGAGTGTGTGTGTGAGTGTGTGCCCAGTGATAGATTGCCCCCCTGTCCTGGGTGTATCTGCCCAGCGCCTGAAACGTTCTCCCCTGGATGGGCATGGGGAACCCCCTGGCCCCGCAAGTAATGGATAATTGTCTATCCTCTATTAGGCTCATGGGGGGGTTCCCCATGTCCATCCAGGGGAGAACGTTTCGGGCGCTGGGCAGATACACCCAGGACGGGGGGGCAATCTATCACTGAGCACACACTCCCTCACACAGACACACAATATATGGGGCGATTTGGAGAATTCAATTCACCTTGAATCCATGTTTTTGGACTGTGGGAGGAAACTGGAGAACCCGGAGGAAACCCACACGGACACGGGGAGTACATGGAAACTCCGCCCAGATTGGGATTCGAACCGGGAACACCTAGTGCTGAGAGGAGAACATGCTAAACCACTAAGCCACCATTTATTTTTAATACATTTTTATTAATAAATTTTTTTTAAGTTGGTTCATTAGGCGGCACGGTGGTTTAGTGGTTTGGCATGTTCTCCTCTCAGCACTAGGGATTCCCGGTTCGAATCCCCATCTGGGTGGAGTTTCCATGTTCTCCCCGTGTCCGCGTGGGTTTCCTCCCACAGTCCAAAAACATGGATTCAAGGTCAATTGAATTCTCCAAATTGCCCCATATAGAGTGTGTTTTCAGTGATAGGTTGCCCCCCTGTCCTGGGTGTAAAAGTTGGTTTATTGTAGTCCATTCTTTTTTGGTGCTGTGGCATCTGAACGGACGCACGTGTCCCTGCAGTCCTGAGGATCATCCACCACCCGAGTAACACCTGCTCTGTGGGGTCCTGATCGTCAGAGAACATGCCAAAGCGCACTCACAGAGTATGTAGAGAAACCGATGGACCACAGAACGGAACTTAAGAACTACAAACCCCATCTGTACGATCATAAGCCAATTAAATAAAGCAGTTAAATGTCGGCTGCCCAGCGATGGACTGGCGTCCTGTCCTGGGTGGACAGCGCCCGATGTTGTGTTGGTGCTGGATGTTAATGCCCCGTGTTTTGATTCGGTTCTTGACCCCCGGCTCTATTAATGCCCCGTGTTTTGATTCGGTTCTTGACCCCCCGGCTCTTTTAATGCCCCGTGTTTTGATTCGGCTCTTTTAATGCCCCGTGTTTTGATTCGGTTCTTTTAATGCCCCGTGTTTTGATTCGGTTCTTTTAATGCCCCGTGTTTTGATTCGGTTCTTGAACCCCGGCTCTATTAATGCCCCGTGTTTTGATTCGGTTCTTGACCCCTGGCTCTTTTAATGCCCCGTGTTTTGATTCGGCTCTTTTAATGCCCCCCGGCTCTTTTAATGCCCCGTGTTTTGATTCGGTTCTTGACCCCCGGCTCTTTTAATGCCCCGTGTTTTGATTCGGTTCTTGACCCCGGCTCTTTTAATGCCCCGTGTTTTGATTCGGTTCTTGACCCCCGGCTCTTTTAATGCCCCGTGTTTTGATTCGGTTCTTGCCCCCCGGCTCTTTTAACGCCCCGTGTTTTGATTCGGTTCTTGCCCCCCGGCTCTTTTAACGCCCCGTGTTTTGATTCGGTTCTTGACCCCCGGCTCTTTTAATGCCCCGTGTTTTGATTCGGTTCTTTTATCGCCCCGTGTTTTGATTCGGTTCTTGACCCCCGGCTCTTTTAATGCCCCGTGTTTTGATTCGGTTCTTGACCCCCGGCTCTATTAATGCCCCGTGTTTTGATTCGGTTCTTGACCCCCGGCTCTTTATGTCCCGTGTTTTGATTCGGTTCTTGACCCCCGGCTCTTTATGTCCCGTGTTTTGATTCGGTTCTTGACCCCCGGCTCTTTATGTCCCGTGTTTTGATTCGGTTCTTGACTCCCGGCTCTTTTAACGTCCCGTGTTTTGATTCGGTTCTTTTATCGCCCCGTGTTTTGATTCGGTTCTTTTATCGCCCCGTGTTTTGATTCGGTTCTTTTAATGCCCCGTGTTTTGATTCGGTTCTTTTAATGCCCCGTGTTTTGATTCGGTTCTTTTATCGCCCCGTGTTTTGATTCGGTTCTTGACCCCCGGCTCTTTATGTCCCGTGTTTTGATTCGGTTCTTGACCCCCGGCTCTTTTTATGTCCCGTGCTTTTGATGTTCGGTTTTTGATTCGGTTCTTGACCCCCGGCTCTTTTAATGCCCCGTGTTTTGATTCGGTTCTTGACCCCCGGCTCTTTATGTCCCGTGTTTTGATTCGGTTCTTGACCCCCGGCTCTTTATGTCCCGTGTTTTGATTCGGTTCTTGACCCCCGGCTCTTTTAATGCCCCGTGTTTTGATTCGGTTCTTGACCCCCGGCTCTTTTAATGCCCCGTGTTTTGATTCGGTTCTTGCCCCCCGGCTCTTTTAACGCCCCGTGTTTTGATTCGGTTCTTGACCCCCGGCTCTTTATGTCCTGTGTTTTGATTCGGTTCTTGACCCCCGGCTCTTTATGTCCCGTGTTTTGATTCGGTTCTTTTAACGCCCCGTGTTTTGATTCGGTTCTTTTAACGCCCCGTGTTTTGATTCGGTTCTTGCCCCCCGGCTCTTTTAATGCCCCGTGTTTTGATTCGGTTCTTGCCCCCGGTTCTTTTAACGCCCCGTGTTTTGATTCGGTTCTTGCCCCCCGGTTCTTTTAACGCCCCGTGTTTTGATTCGGTTCTTGACCCCTGGCTCTTTTAATGCCCCGTGTTTTGATTCGGTTCTTGCCCCCCGGCTCTTTTAATGCCCCGTGTTTTGATTCGGTTCTTGCCCCCGGTTCTTTTAACGCCCCGTGTTTTGATTCGGTTCTTGCCCCCCGGTTCTTTTAACGCCCCGTGTTTTGATTCGGTTCTTGACCCCCGGCTCTTTTAATGTCCCGTGTTTTGATTCGGTTCTTGACCCCCGGCTCTTTTAATG
Organism: Corydoras sp. C115; assembly: GCA_019802505.1. Classification (NCBI taxonomy): domain Eukaryota; kingdom Metazoa; phylum Chordata; class Actinopteri; order Siluriformes; family Callichthyidae; genus Corydoras; species Corydoras sp. C115. The sequence continues at coordinate 320,410 of JAFMOC010000285.1, forward strand.
CCCCGTGTTTTGATTCGGTTCTTGACCCCCGGCTCTTTATGTCCTGTGTTTTGATTCGGTTCTTGACCCCCGGCTCTTTATGTCCCGTGTTTTGATTCGGTTCTTGACCCCCGGCTCTTTATGTCCTGTGTTTTGATTCGGTTCTTGACCCCCGGCTCTTTATGTCCCGTGTTTTGATTCGGTTCTTGACCCCCGGCTCCTTTATGTCCCGTGTTTTGATTCGGTTCTTTTAACGCCCCGTGTTTTGATTCGGTTCTTGCCCCCCGGCTCTTTTAATGCCCCGTGTTTTGATTCGGTTCTTGCCCCCGGTTCTTTTAACGCCCCGTGTTTTGATTCGGTTCTTGCCCCCCGGTTCTTTTAACTCCCCGTGTTTTGATTCGGTTCTTGACCCCCGGCTCTTTTAATGCCCTGTGTTTTGATTCGGTTCTTGACCCCCGGCTCTTTATGTCCCGTGTTTTAATTCGGTTCTTGACCCCCGGCTCTTTATGTCCCGTGTTTTGATTCGGTTCTTCTAACGCCCCGTGTTCTGATTCGGTTCTTGACCCCCGGCTCTTTATGTCCCTCAGGTGTGGAGCAGAAGCAGCCGGTCCGGGTGGAGCGTCTCAGTGCCGGAGCGTCTCCTCCTCCTGTGCCAAGCTGTCGGACATGTCGGGTCCGGTTCCGAGCCGAGCGCGGGTTTACACTGACGTCAACACACACCGACCCCGAGAGTACTGGGACTACGAGTCCCATGTGGTGGAGTGGGGGTGAGTGTGTCCAGCGTCTCCGCTGTCCTCTCGCATTCCAAAGATCTGCAGATAAGAACATCCATCCATCATCTCCCGCTTTATTCTCTATTAGGCTCACGGGGGGGGTTCCCCATGCCCACCCAGGGGAGAACGTCTCGGGCGCTGGGCAGATACACCCAGGACAGGATGCCAATCTATCACTGGACAATCACTCACTCACTCACACTCACACACTCTATATGGGGCAATTTGGAGAACTCAATTGACCTTAATCCGTGTTTTTGGACTGTGGGAGGAAACCGGAGAACCCGGAGGAAACCCACGTGTACACGGGGAGAATATGCAAAACCCCCCCCCGCGAGTCTAATAGAGAATAATAAAACAGAAGATAAGGAATGAATGGATGAATGTATTGTTCTGAATTCACAACGATTCCTGTTTATTTCATTCATTCATTATCTTCCGCTTCATCCTCTATTAGGGTCGCGGGGGGGGGGTTCCCCATGTCCATCCAGAGGAGAACGATTCGGGCGCTGGGCAGATAGACCCAGGACTGGACGCCAATCTATCACTGGACACACTCCCTCACACACAGACACACACACGCTATATGGGGCAATTTGGAGAACTCAACTGACCTTGAATCCATGTTTTTGGACTGTGGGAGGAAACCGGAGAACCCGGAGGAAACCCACGCGGACACGGAGAGGACATGCAAACTCCACCCAGATTGGGATTCGAACCAGGAATCCCTAGCGCTGAGAGGAGAACATGTCAAACCACTAAACCACTGTGCCGCCCCAGAACATTTCGGAGGTGTAATTGACCCCGTGGCTGTACCACCCATCACTGGTTCTGTCGGGATGTCGCCGCCGTACCGTACAGACGGAGAACTTTTAATGTTCGTAAAAACGAACGCCCCCTGTCTGCAGACACGGCATCCGCGTTTAATCTCTGCAATCCAAACCGATGAGACGTTCCCAGCATCTCCACTAGGGGGCAAAATAACTTCAGTCACGTCATTCATTTGGTCCTTTGTTGCTCTAAAGGTTCCAGTTTTTTTTGTAACTGTGAAGGTTTAATGAGAACATAACCTGAACCTTCCCCCCCCCCCCCCAGGAACCAGGACGACTTCCAGCTGGTGCGGAAGCTGGGGCGCGGCAAGTACAGCGAGGTGTTCGAAGCCGTCAACATCACCAACAACGAGAAGGTGGTGGTGAAGATCCTGAAGGTACCAAAAAATATGCTTCTTCTGAATGACCCGTGGGTTGCCATGTTGAGCAATGATGTCACATAATACGTCGCCACCTTCAATCCCGTCGTTATCGTGTTTCGTCGTTGTCAGGCCATGGAGCACCCTGTG
>JAFMOC010000285.1:327500-395000 GCA_019802505.1 Corydoras sp. C115
ACTCTCTATGGGGCAATTTGGAGAATTCGCTTCACCTTGAATCCATGGTTTTCGGACCGTGGGAGGAAACCGGAGAACCCGGAGGAAACCCACGCGGACACGGGGAGGACATGCGAACTCCACCCAGATTGGGATTCGAACCTGGAAACCCTAGTGCTGAGAGGAGAACATGCCAAACCACTAAGCCACCGTGCCTCCCTGAGTCTGTGTGTGATGTATAATGCGTTAATTGGAGTGTAATTAGCATGTTTGGTGTTAATTGATGAGGCGTCTGATGGATCATGTGATTGGTTGGTTGATTGTAGATCCCGTGGTGAAGGACCAATCGCGAATGGGATCCTCGAATGTGGCGGCAGCTGCGGTGAACCCTGCGGTCAGCTCCGCCGGGATGATCACAGGTGAGGGATCGCTTCGGGGGGGGGGGGGGCAGTGGTGCTCGGTGGATACCCTCCACCCAATGCCCCCCTCCACCCACTGCCCCACCCCCCCATGGTGACCGTATGAATCGGTCCTTGTTGCTCCAGGTTTAAATAAACCGCTTTGTTTGGTTCTGATATTGGATGAACTCAGATCCATGAGCCCCCTCTAGTGGCTGTATGTGTGATTACAGCGGCAGCATGCAGAAAGTATTCCTGAGTTTATTATTATTATTATTATTATTGTCCATAATAATGGAGGGGGAGGGGGGGTTCCCCATGTCCATCCAGGGGAGAACGTTTCGGGCACTGGGCAGATACACCCAGGACAGGGGGGCAATCTATCGCTGGACATACACTCTATATGGGGCAATTTGGAGAACTCAGTTGACCTTGATCCATGTTTTTTGGACTGTGGGAGGAAACCGGAGAACCCGGAGGAAACCCACGCGGACACGGGGAGGACATGGAAACTCCACCCAGATGGGGATTCGAACCGGGAATCCCTAGCGCTGAGAGGAGAACATGCCAAACCACTAAACCACTGTGCCGCCCATCATTATTATTACTGTTATTATCATCATCATCATTATTATTATTATTAATATTATCTTTATTATTATTATATTATTATTGTTATTATCATCTTATTGTTATTATTATTATTATTATCTTTATTATTATTATTAATATATTATTATTTGTTATTGTTATTATTATCATATTATTATTATTATTATTATATTATTGTTGATTATTATTGTATATTGATTTTCTAGCTCTTTCTCGTCCCGCAGCTTTCGATGTAGAATGCTGAAATCGTAGTTCCTGCAGCCGCTTGCGTTGTGCTTTTCGGAGCTATTTGGCGGACGGTTTTTATGCCACGTCCCTTTTTCTGAGCCTTTTTTCGTATTGACTTCCATTGAATTTTTTTTGCCGGTCTTTAGTTGATTTTTCACTCAGTTTTACAGGATTTTCTTTCTTTTTTTTCTTTCTTTCCTCTAAATTTTAGTTGTTCATTTTTTTGTTGCGATTTGGAAGTTTGGCATGTTCTCCACATAGTTAGCATTTTTTAGTTTTTATTTGTTGTTTTTTCTTTTATTTGTTTTTTCTTTTTTGCAGCAGCAGTCAGCCCTTCCAAGCCAACTGTTCACAAACTTTCCTTTTCTAGTTGTTGTTGTTGTTGTTATTATTATTATTATTATTATTATTATTATTATTATTAATTTAGTGTTTTCTCCGTACAGGTATCGCCGCTCTTCCTGCCTCCACCGCTCTCGGGCCGCTGGCCGGCTCGCCCGTTCTCCAAGCTGCCAACAACCTCAGCGCCGTCGTGCCCGCCGCCGCCGCCGGGGCCGCGCAGTGAGCCGCGCCCGACTCCGCCCGGTTCCTCCCGTCCCCTCGACAGCCCCCCAAACTCACCTCGAGTAAACGAACTCTACTCGTTTAACAGTTTACCTGAACCGTACGGACTATTAACCGCGAGAGTGTGTGTGTGTGTGTGTGTGTGTGTGTGTGTGTGTGTGTGTGTGTGTGTGTGTGTGTGTGTGTGAGTGTGTGTGATGAGTGATGTAAGCACATTTCCCCTCCACATGATGAATAAAATAAGCTTTTATGTTGAAGGGGAGAAAGTCGTTCATACAGCTGTTCTCATTTATAACCTGATTCAGAATCAGTCTTCCTGAATCACTCGCGAATATGATTCTTTTTTTTTTGTCAATGGTTTAATTTTTTTATTAAAATTTTATATTTTAAGTTATTATTAATGACTAAAATGAAATTTAAACCATTTATATAAAACAATATGATTTATTAATAATGTTTATTTAAATATCTTGTAACGATAAATGACTCTATAAATGATTATATGAGGACATGATTCAGTTTTGTGGAAGGAGTCAGATTGAGGACATGATTCAGTTTTGTGGAAGGAGTCAGATTGAGGACATGATTCAGTTTTGTTTAAGGAGTCAGATTGAGGACATGATTCAGTTTTGTGGAAGGAGTCAGATTGAGGACGTGATTCAGTTTTGTCGAAGGAGTCAGATTGAGGACATGATTCAGTTTTGTCGAAGGAGTCAGATTAAGGACGTGATTCAGTTTTGTCGAAGGAGTCAGATTGAGGACATGATTCAGTTTTGTCGAAGGAGTCAGATTGAGGACGTGATTCAGTTTTGTCGAAGGAATCAGATTAAGGACGTGATTCAATTTTGTCGAAGGAATCAGATTGAGGACATGATTCAGTTTTGTCGAAGGAGTCAGATTGAGGACATGATTCAGTTTTGTTTGAAGGAGTCAGATTGAGGACATGATTCAATTTTGTCGAAGGAATCAGATTGAGGACGTGATTCAGTTTTGTCGAAGGAGTCAGATTGAGGACAAGATTCAGTTTTGTGGAAGGAGTCAGATTGAGGACAAGATTCAGTTTTGTGGAAGGAATCATATTGAGGACATGATTCAGTTTTGGGGAAGGAGTCAGATTGAGAACATGATTCAGTTTTGTCGAAGGAGTCAGATTGAGGACATGACTCAGTTTTGTGGAAGGAGTCAGATTGAGGACATGATTCAGTTTTGTCGAAGGAGTCAGATTGAGGACATGATTCAGTTTTGTGGAAGGAGTCAGATTGAAAACATGATTCAGTTTTGTGGAAGGAGTCAGATTGAGGACATGACTCAGTTTTGTGGAAGGAGTCAGATTGAGGACGTGATTCAGTTTTGTCGAAGGAGTCAGATTGAGGACATGACTCAGTTTTGTGGAAGGAATCATATTGAGCACATGATTTAATTTTTTCCAAAAGGAGTCAGTCTTTGGTAAAGGAGTCGGATGGGGAATTGATTCAGTGATTGTTGTGCTTTCAAACTTGTTGGAACAGTTTGGGGAAGGCCTATTATGTTTCCATATCCATAAAGGTCCCCCCCCCCCCCCCCCCGTTAACGAGGCAAACCCGACCTCGGTGTCTGACCAGCTGGACGGTGGAGGATCATCAGTGCGCTGCTCCCGGTGGTCGTCCTGCACCTCGTTATACAGACTGATGCTCGTTCCAGGCGGTTGCTATGACGTCAGGGTGTCCTTCACATGGACGTTCTCCAGAGGGATCTTCTGAGAGTCTCGGGTCTTTCTCGGGGCAGTTCTTGTGTCTCGGTTGCTACACCCCGTGTCCCTACAGGGTGGAGTTGGTCCAGGACAGTCTCCGGTATCCGGGACTGAAGCGTCTCCTCTGGAACACAGCGCAGAACCCGTCTTTATCGGGGACCCTGAAGAAAGACGAGGGTGGTATACTGATCACACCAAGCTTCAGCCGGTTACCTGAGACCACGCCCCCTGAGACCCCGCCCCCTGAGACCCCGCCCAGCGTCTCACCTGCGTGCGCTGAGCTCGCGGTCGATGTCCCTCAGAGACTTCCCCTTGGTCTCGGGCAGCAGCCGGTGGACGAACAGCCCCGCGGCCGCGGAGACCGCGCCGTACGCCAGGAACGTCCCGGAGAGTCCCATCACATCTGCACAGAGACACGTCTCAGCACCGCCCCAGAGCAACACAGCATCGGAGTTCCAATACACACCGATCACGCTGAGGAAGGAGGACGTGACGATCAGGTTGGCCACCCAATTACAGCAGCTGCTGAAGGCGAACGCCCGCCCTCTGACCTCCGCCGGGAAGATCTCACTCAACACCACCCACGTCACTGAAAACCACATCCCATAATCAGACGTGCAGCGGTCACCAATTCACAATCACACCACCAGAGGGTGCGCTGAGCCAGCTTACTGAGAGGGAGAGGCCGAGAACACGTGACCGAGTTTAATCAAAAGTGTGGAGACGTAAAAAAATACGTTTAAAAAATATAAAAAAATAAATAAATAAATCATAAAAAAAATATTTTAATTTAAGACATTAATGACTTCAATGAAATTTAAACCATATATTTTTATACGTGTATATAATATGTGATTTATTAATAATGTTGATTTGAATATCTTGTAACGTTAAATGACTCTCATGGAATTATATGAGAATGATTCAGTTTTGTGGAAGGAGTCGGATTGAGGAGATGATTCCGTTTTAGTCGAAGGAGTCAGATTGAGGAGTCGGATTAAGAAGATGATTCAGTTTGGTCGAAGGAGTCAGATTGAGGGGATGATTCAGTTTTGTGGAAGGAGTCAGATTGAGGAGTCGGATTAAGGAAATGATTCAGTTTTGTCGAAGGAGTCAGATTGAGGGGATGATTCAGTTTTGTCGAAGGAGTCAGACTGAGGAGTTGGATTAAGGAGATGATTCAGTTTTGTCGAAGGAGTCAGATTGTGGACATGATTCAGTTTTGTGGAAGGAGTCAGATTGAGGAGTCGGATTAAGGAGATGATTCCGTTTTAGTCGAAGGAGTCAGATTGAGGAGTCAGACTGAGGAGATGATTCAGTTTGGTCGAAGGAGTCGGATTGAGATGATTCAGTTTTGTCGAAGGAGTCAGATTGAGGAGTCAGACTGAGGAGATGATTCAGTTTGGTCGAAAGAGTCAGATTGAGGAGTTGGATTGAGATGATTCCGTTTTAGTTGTTTTTTGGTAAAGGAGTCAGATGGGGAAATGATTCAGTGATTTATTGTGCTTTCAACCTTGTAGGAACAGTTTGGGGAAGGCCTGTTTTTTTTTTTTTTTTTTTTTTTTGTTTTTTTTTTTTGTTTTTTTCTCCCCCGATTTTTTGTAGAGACGCAAAAACATTTTTAAGTGCTTTTTGTGGTCTCTTTCTTTCTTCTTCTCCCCCGACGCCAAGAACACAAGTGTGTGTAGAGACGCAAAAACATTTTTAAGTGTATGTGTATGTGTATGAGTGTGTGTGTGTGTGTGTGTGTGTGTGTGTGTGTGTGTGTGTGTATGTGTGAGTGTGTGTGTGTGTGTGTGTATGTATGTGTGTGTGTTGCACTCACTCGGTCCGAAGCTCACGGAGAAGGCGGCGACCACGAACATCATGCAGAACAAAATCAACCAATCACGCAGAGGCGTGTGCGGTCCCGCCCCCGGCACGCCGTCCGTCGTCGTGGATTGGCTGACGTTTCCGTAAACGCCGCACCGTCCGCCGGCCAACTCCGAGTGTCGGCTCAGGCAGCCAATCAGGACGAGACCCGCCGCCATCGCCAGGCACCCGCCGGTCAGCAGCGGCCGGCGGCCGACCCTGTCCGCGCTCAGCATGGCCGCCAGCGTGGCGACGACCTTGACGACCCCGAGGCCGAGCGACGCCAGGACGGCGGAGGCCCCGCCCTCGAAGCCCACCGAGCGGAAGATGGTGGAGGCGTAGAACAGGACGTTGGGCTGACCCGAGAACTGCTGGAACGTCACGAGGCCGAGTCCGAGCAGCGTCCGCCTGCGCATATTGCCCTCGCGCCCGAGCAGACCCGCGGCCGTGCGCGTGCCGGGGGTCGCCCCGCCGTCCCCGGGCGGCCCCGGGGCGCCGGCAGAACCCACACGCAGGCCGACTGGACGACGGCGGGGACGGCGGCCAGGCCGAACATGTACCTCCAGCCGTCCGGCGCGGTGGACAGGGCGAGGTTGGCGGCGTACGCCAGGAGGATCCCGCCGGTCACGCCCACTTCGTACAGCGTCACCATCAGGCCCCGCCTCTGCGCCGAGACCGTCTCCGAAACCAAAATGCAGCAGGACACCGAGGACACGGACATGGCGAAGCCCACCAGGGCGCGGCCCGACATCAGCGCGGCGTACGAGGAGCCGGCGCAGAGGATGACCGTCCCCGCGGCGGTCAGGAGGTTACCCAGCAGGATGGAGGCCCTCCTGCCGTGACGGTCGATCAGCCAGCCGCCCATCACCGAGGCCAGGATGGCGCCCACCAGGAGGGCGCTGACCAGCGCCTCCTGCCCCACGCAGGTCAGCCGGAACTGGAGCTGCAATTGCAGCAAGGCGCCCGAAATGACCGCCAACTCGTAACCGAACACCGCGCCGCCGAGCACCGACACGACTGCGGCCACGGGCAACGGAGAGCCACCTGAAAAAATGAGAGAACCAATCAGGAACAGGGAATGCTTTGGGAGAGAACGTACTGTCACAACTAGGGCTGTATTCAACTACAGATTTTCATAGTCGAATCTGATTCGTCAGATTTTCCCTATAGTCGACTGATAGTCGAATCAGTTAAAATTTCACCACAAGATGGTGCTATAAGCGTGGTTTTTATAAAAAACGATTTTTTAAAAATATTTTACTTGTTTTTCTAACAAAAGAAAACCTTTTTTTTTTTTTCTAGAAATTAGGATGATTTTATTTGACAAAAGTCTATATATATATATATATATATAACGAAAACAAAGACATTTCACGTAAAAACTAATGCTTAGCAGCAGCCATGGGCGCCCCCATGTGGTCAAAATGGTACATTCGACTATGAGGTTCATAGTCGAGTACGGTTCTCCGAATCGAATCGTCGAATCAGCGAATATTGCAGCTCACCCCTAGTCACAACAACGTTACGGTGCGTTTCAGAAGGGCCTACGAAATAAAGAACACGTCAATAATTTGGGTGGCCGACCTCGTGCCTTTGATCTCAGGTTCCTATAGATGAGGTGAAGTCCCTTACCCATGATGCTCCACCTCTCACTGGAACCTCAAGGCTGCGTGAATCGGTGGACCTTCAGTAAACAGACCTGAGGGCGAGAACCGAAACGAGACGGATCAAACTCCGGGGGTTCGGATTCATCCGCAAGCCCCGCCCTCCCTCCCTCACCTGTAACCATGACGACGCTCTGTTGACGCGTCTGATCTCGGGCCACTTCAGGTCCTCACACGGATCCGCCTCATTAACATCACAATCAGCAGCTCGGCTTTAATTAATGACCCTCGGATGTCCTTTCTTACGTTTCAGGGGGGTTTTTTTGGAATTAAAGGGAAAGTTTTTGGAAATTTCATTTAAACTCGATGAGGACGGAACGAACGTTAGATCAAATAAAATTAATTACTAATTATCCATCCATTATCTTCTGCTTTATCTTCTTTTAGGGTTGCGGGGGGGGGGGGTTCCCCATGCCCATCCAGGGGAGAACATTTCGGGCGCTGGGCAATCTATCACTGAGCACACACTCACTCAGGCACACACACTCTATATGGGGCAATCTGGAGAACTCAGTTGACCTTGATCCATGTTTTTTGGACTGTGGGAGGAAACCGGAGAACCCGGAGGAAACCCACGCGGACACGGGGAGGACATGGAAACTCCACCCAGATTGGGATTCGAACTGGGAATCCCTAGTGCTGAGAGGAGAACATGCTAAACCACTAAACCATGTGCCACCAAATGACTAATTGTAATACTCATTACACTATTATAAATAATTTATAGGGCGGCACGGTGGCTTAGTGGTTTGGCATGTTCTCCTCTCAGCGCTAGGGATTCCCGGTTCGAAACCCCATCTGGGTGGAGTTTGCATGTCCTCCCCGTGTCTGCGTGGGTCTCCTCCGGGTTCTCCGGTTTCCTCCCACAGTCCAAAAACCATGGATCAAGGTCAATTGAATTCTCCAGATTGCCCCATATAGAGTGTGTCTGTGTGAGTGAGGGTTCAGTGATAGATTGCCCCCCCTGTCCTGGGTGTATCTGCCCAGCGCCCGAAATGTTCTCCCCTGGATGGGCATGAGGACCCGCTCCGCGCGCCCCCCGCCCTCCCCCCCCCCCCCCCCCCCCGCGACCCTAACAGAGGTTAAAGCATTTTAAAAAATTGAAATAGATTTAAATTTTACAAAGAAAAAAGAAAAAAGAAAAAAGGAAACAAACGGCCTTCCCCAAACTGCTGCCACGAAGCGCATTAGCATGTTCTCCCCTCGGATCTCTCACAGTGAACGTCGGTCAATCGAATAGTTTAATATAAATGCTGTTTTAATATTTTTTAAGCCTCGTAAAAATAAATTTAATGGAAAAAACTTTTTTAAAATCTGAAACGTTACCGATTTCTGTGAAGCGGCTCGTTTTTCCCGCTGATTTCAAACTTCCTCCGAAAAGAAAAGATCCGAACGAAAAGGCCATTCTGTCGATGAACTGCAGTTTAATTAAAGCTCACTGAGTTTTATTTAACAATAAAAAGACTTAAAAACATTCCCGTTTAAAGTTTCGGAACAAAACCCCCCCGCTGCCCCTTCACTGAGGCGATCCGGGTTGCCAGATTGAGCGGTTCAGCTCCGTATTGGCGTTAAAAAAACATTACGACGTGAATTTAAAGCTTTGCGTTCAGAATATTTAAAACCTGTAATTAAAACTTCATACTTCACTTTATGAGATTAATTATTTATTCATCACCAGAATTATTAAAAACCCAACACAACTATAACTTCATTACTATCAGTTTCATCAGCTCCACCACCTTACAGATGGGATTTGTAGTTCTACAGTTCTATTCTGTAGTCCATCTGTTCCTCTACACACTTTGGTATGTTCTCTGATGATCAGGACCCGTCAGATCAGGTATCATTAGGGTGGTGGATGATTCTCAGTTCTGCACTCATGCTGACGTGGTGGTGCAGGTGTGTGTTAGTGTGTGTTAGTGTGTGTTAGTGTGTGTTGTACTGGTACCAGTGGATCAGACACAGCAGTGCTGCTGGAGTTTGTGGGTAAATCTACCCGCGTGTTCGTTTTTAAAAGGAGGAGATCACACTAACAGTTCTGAGTGAAGAAATAACATTTATTAATACAACAGAAATCTGGGGAGAAGAGCGCAGTCAGCAACCCGTTCACCATCTGCCTGTTCTCCGACCTTGCTTTCCTGACTCCATCCTCATATACTCTTCTGCACAGGCCCCCACCTTTGCTGCTCTCCCATCTCAGATCGATCACCTGTGGGCCCCCCCGCCCGAGCAGAAGTTATTCTGCTTAGTGTAACATAATGATGCTTCTTGTTATCAGAACGTTTGTAGTCAACCAACCCGTATGATACTCCTCCCTCCCGGTGACTCCCTTCTGCACATCCTGACCTTGACACAGAGATACATTCTCACATGGGTCTGATTAGAGAACAATACTGCCGTATCTTATTAAAAGTATGAGAACTTAAGCAATATTCATTCATTCATTCATTATCTCCCGCTTTATGCTCTATTAGGGTCGCGGTGGGGTTCCCCATGCCCATCCAGGGGAGAACGTTTCAGGCGCTGGGCAGATACACCCAGGACAGGGCGCCAATCCATCACTGGGCGCACACTCACTCACACAGACACACTCTATATGGGACAATTTGGAGAATTCAATTGACTTGATCCATGTTTTTGGACTGTGGGAGGAAACCGGAGAACCCGGAGGAAACCCACGCAGACACGGGGAGAACATGGAAACTCCACCCAGATGGGGATTAGAACCGGGAATCCCTAGCGCTGAGAGGAGAACATGCCAAACCACTAAGCCACCGTGCCGCCTTAAGCAATATAAATTCCTGAAATAAATTAATAATGCTTTGAACTACATTTACTACTTGTAAATATTAAATGCGTAATAATGCTCATTATTTTTCCCTTCAAGTTTTAAAAACTTAAGGGTTAATGTTGGACTGACCGAACATGTCGTCGTCCCCCCCCCCCCCACACACACACACACACACACCTTCACCGTGTCTACAGCATCCTGTATCACTGATGGAGCATCAGAGGATGAAGAGCACACGGTCTTTGATTCTACATCCACAAGGTGGCGCAGTGAGGCGGCGGTGTGTAACAGTGTGTGTGCTGTTGAGTGGATACAGGGGTTGAAGAGTGGACGGGATGTTTGCAAATCTGGCAACCCGGCTGACGTGGCACGACTAAAACTCAAATCACTCTGTCACACTGTATATGAGTGTGTGTTTGTGTGTCTGTGTGTGTATATGAGTGTGTGTGTGTGTGTGTGTGTGTATATGAGTGTGTGTGTGTGTGTGTATATGAGTGTGTGTGTGTGTGTCTGTGTGTGTGTGTGTGTATGAGTGTGTGTGTGTGTGTGTCTGTGTGTGTATATGAGTATGTGTGTGTGTGTGTGTGTGTGTGTGTGTATATGAGTGTGTGTGTGTGTGTGTATATGAGTGTGTGTGTGTGTCTGTGTGTGTGTGTGTATGAGTGTGTGTGTGTGTGTGTCTGTGTGTGTGTGTGTATGAGTGTGTGAGTGTGTGTGTGGTGTGTGTGTGTGTGAGTGTGTGTGAGTGTGTGAGTGTGTGTGTGTGTGTGTGTGTGTGTGTGTGATGAAGCGAAAGATAATGGGGGCGGAGGCGCGGCTGTTCCGGGCCCGCTTTTTGGGCAGGGCGGTGCTGGTGAAGGAGCGCTTCAGTAAGCGGTACCGACACCCCGCGCTGGACGAGAAGCTGACCCGCCGCCGGACGCTGCAGGAGGTGAGGGCACTGCTGCGCTGCAGGAGGGCAGGTGAGTGAGTGAGTGACCACTGATCACGTGACTGCGGGAGCCGGGTTCAAAACAACAGCATCTGTTGAGTCGAGCTTACATACACACACACACACTCACATACACACACACACACACACACCACACACACACACACTCACACACACACACACCTCTGCACCACTATGTGAGTGTCACTGCAGTCCTGAGAATCATCCACCACCCCAATGACGTCATTAAAGGGGACAGATGGACTACAGAATGAGATTTTAGAACTACAAACCCCATCTGTGTGTGTGTGTGTGTGTGTGTGGGGGGGGGGGGGGGGGTGGAGCTGATATAATAAAGAATGATAATTTATAGGGGTGCGAATCTCTTGGGTGTCTGGCGATTCGATTCCGATTTTTGAGCCCACGATTCGATTCAGAATCGATTTTGAAATCAAAAATCGATTTTCGATTCAGAAACGATTCTTCAGTTCAAACAGTCTTTAAATTTTTTTTTAATTTACCGCCAGAGGGGGGCGATTCCGATTTTGGAGCTCACGATTCAGTTCAGAATTGATTTTGATTCAGAATCGATTTTCGGTTAAGAATCGACTTTCGGTTCAGAATCAACTTTCGATTCAGAAACGATTCTTCAGTTCAAACAGTCTTTAAATTTTGTTTAAATTTAACGCCAGAGGGGGGCGTATCTCAGCTCTAGCGATACGATTCTGATTTTGGAGCTCACGATTCGGTTCAGAATTGATTTTCGGTTCAGAATCGATTTTCGGTTCAGAATCGATTTTCGATTCAGAAACGATTCTTCAGTTCAAACGGTCTTTAAATTTTGTTTAAATCTTGTTTAAATTTTGTGATCGATGAGATGAAACGACGATGTAAACAAATAAAACATTTCTTTAAAACGATACGTTCAGGTTCCGTCCTGTATCAAATCTTTTCGCATCATTTTCTATTTATACAAAAAAAAAATATGATCGTTCCAAAATTAAAATGATTAGGTTAGTTTAGCTGCCAGGCTTTTTCTTAAATAAATAAAAAAAACATCTATCAATGAACAAATAATTCAAAATATATTAATACAAAAGTTTACCACGGTGCATTCACCTTTAATCCAAACTAAAATACAGCCTTCACAGTCAGAGTGACTTTAAAGGCATTTTGAATCGATTCAGAATCGTCAGGACTAGGAATCGCGATCCTTTGAAGAATCGTTTTTTTTTCAGCACCCCTAATAATTTATATAATCAATAATAAAACATCTCGGACATGTATCGGAACTCCGATCGGCGTCAGTGTCAGGCAGGCCGTCTAAGCGTTTCTCCCTCTTTTTTGGGGGGGGGTGCGAGAGCGTCGCGTCGCCCCCTGGTGCCCACTGTGTGAGTGCGTCTGTGATCTTGGTGTGTTTTTAGGGATCCGCACCCCGGTGGTGTATTTCGTGGATCTGAACACCAACCGTATTTTCTTGGAGGAGATCGGGGGGGCGGTGACGGTGCGCGAGCACATCGGCGACGCCCACGCGGCCGGACGGGGGGTGGACGCCCTGCGGCCGCTGGCCGAGAAGATCGGCGCCGTGCTGGCCAGGATGCACGACGAAGACGTCATTCACGGGGACCTGACCACCTCCAACATGCTGCTTCGGCCAGGCCCCGACGGGGGCCCCGAGAGCGGCGGGGGCCCCGAGCTGCTGCTGATCGACTTCGGCCTGAGCTACGTCTCCGCCCTGGCCGAGGACAAAGGGGTGGACCTGTACGTTCTGGAGAAGGCCTTCCTCAGCACGCACCCCAACACCGAGGCCCTGTTCCAGAACCTCCTCACCAGCTACACCAACGCCTCCAAGAAATCTGCAGCCGTCATCAAGAAGCTGGACGAGGTCCGGCTGCGCGGTCGGAAACGATCCATGGTGGGCTAGAGGAAGCCGTTAACGCATCGTTAATTAGCACTGAGGCTGACGAGCCGCTCGGTCACCTGACTGGTTTTGTAAATAAATCTTTTTTGAAGCTCGGTTCTTCGTACTCTGGTGTTTGGTGTTGAGATTTTGGTGAAGGTCTGTCTGAACGTCCACACGCCTCGTCAACATTAAACTCCCAATCGCTGTGGGAGGAGCCTGCACCTCACAGCCAATCAGAAAGCAGACGGTCTTAATAGCTGTGATGTAAAATGATTAAAGAATGACGCGGAATCTAAAAAATTTTTTTTTATAAACTTTCATTAAAAAAAATTGTGAAATACAAAAACAATACCGAAATTAAAGCTCAGTAGTAAATTGAATGTCCCCACATGTAAAACACACACACACACACACACACACACACACACAGCTCTGCACAGTGAACTTAACCGTGTTTTTTTTTTTTTTTTTTTTTTTTTTTTTTTTTTTTTTTTTTTATTGGCTGATTATTTAATAATCTGAGGTGTGTGATGTCATCGTTAGTTTGTACTTTATTGGACGTTCTGCGCCACTGTTCTGTGATTGGTTCTCTTTAAAGACACGAGTTTGTCGTATCAGTGGAACCATGTGACTCGGTTCAGTTGGACGTCCCGGGGACACGTTTGCGGTCGTACGGACCGTCCTGACGTCCTGAAGAGTGAAGGCACGTTTCGTTTCGCTTTGGTAGGTTCAGTGTAAATGTGCAAACCTTAATTAGAGAAATGTTAACGATGGTAAACGTCTCGCATCCCATCAGTGACCTGAGACCCGCCGCGGGGACGAACCATAAACAATAAACATAAAAAAAAACCTAGAATAAAGCAATAAAAAAAAACACGAAATTAATACAATAAAATAAAAATTTAAAAAGTATCGGGACGAACCGCTCAGCGACTCGGAGAACAGTTTGGGGAAGGCCCCCGTCCAGTCCCAGCATGCTCGTGTCTCAGAGCACAGGGTACGTAAAGACATCTTTGGAATGAATCAGAACTGCGATTGTGAGCCGCCAGCACGTGAAGGACTTCGAATCTGCGAAAGTCCCCCCCAGACGTCCCACAGGTCTCACCTAAAAACCGGACCCGTTCCAGCGGAGCCGAAATCTCTGTCGGGACAGATCGCCGGGGCGACGAGCGTGGCGAGGTAGAGCAGGAGACACGCCCAGCTGGAGCTGATTTTCACCCACACTGGCGCCCTCCGGCTGTCGGTGGAGTTCAGATCGCCGTCGGGTCTGAAAAACGGAATCACCAACGTCTGAGGGTTAAAGATCCGAACTGAAGACCTGATCCGGGAGCCTTCACTGTCCTCCCCCACCCCCAACTGAACTGAACTTAACTAAACCGAGCTTGGTTAAGCCCGCCTGCCGTTAAGCCTCACCGTTGCCAGTTGGTCAGGGACATCATGATGTACAGCGACGCGAGAAGCAGGATGAAGTGGAAGAAGGCGTAGGAGTACTGAACGCTCTCGCTCTCGTTGTCCTTCACCCGTCTCACCCCGGGGTCATCGTCCATCCAGACCCCCCCCGAACAGGTCTGCAGGGCTATGGCCTCGTTCGGGCCCAGCAGCAGTTTGTTCATCTGCGTCTTGGTGCTGGATCGAATGCTAAGACAGGAACGCAGACATGTTCGTGAGTCGGTTGGCATGGTGACCAACAACGCGGAACCTTTACCATAAAACCATAAAACATCAGCTCTGCTCTGAATTCGGGCTTTAAGCTGCCGTCTGAAGCCGATAACCGATGATCCAGCAGTTATTGGAGGGACCGCTAGAGGGCGCATGAAGCAATTAAATTTTTATTTATTTATATTTTTATTTTATATATAAATATAAATATATTTATATATACATATACACACACACACATATATATATATATATATATATATATTCATTATCTCCTGCTTTATCCTCTATTAGGGTCGTGGGGGGGGGGTTCCCCATGCCCATCCAGGGGAGAACGTTTCGGGTGCTGGGCAGATACACCCAGGACAGGGCGCCAATCTATCACTGAACACACACTCACTCATACAGACACACTCTATATGGGGCAATTTTTGGAGAATTGACATGATCCATGTTTTTGGACTGTGGGAGGAAACCGGAGAACCCGGAGGAAACCCACGCGGACACGGGGAGAACATGGAAACTCCACCCAGATGGGGATTCAAACCGGGAATCCCTAGTGCTGAGAGGAGAACATGCTAAACCACTAAGCCACCGTGCCGCCTATATATATAAAACTTACAAATAAGTTTTATATATCAATTAATTAATACATTTATATATTTTTTTTAGTTAGTATTTACTGTAATACTTAATAAATAAAAATTTCACCTTTAATAATACAAAAGGAGCATCGTGTACCTGGAGTACAGGATGCACAACACGAAGACAACAAATCCCACGATGCTTTGCGCATCCCACCAGGGGAAGTACGGATGTGTGAGCGGGTCCGGCTCCAGGATCACCACGCCCGTCTGGTTCTGGACCTCCGGGTTCTGCTGCTGGAAGAGGCTCCAGAGTCCAGGGTTGCAGGATCGCTCTGATTTCACATGAGAAACACTGATCGGACAGATGGGCTTTGTAGTCCTACACCTCCATTCTGTAGTCCATCTGTCTTAACGCTCTGTTAGTTCACTTTACTCTGTACAGAGCCACAGGACACCCCCCCCCCCCCCCCGCCCCACCCCGCCTTTAATAATGAGTACGACTAATAACGTGGCCGGTCAGTGACCGTAAACGGATTACCAGGTTCGTTGGTGATGGCAGACCAGGTGAGGTACATGGTGTAGAGAGTGAAGAACGACGAGGGCATGAGGCCGGAGCTGTGAAAGTGATCCTAAATAAAAAAAAAAAAAAAAAAAAATCTAAATAACAATGAAATATTGTAAATGTCACGGCGTTCGGAGATGCTGCGTCCCGATTATAAACGAGCTGAAGGCAGCGCCTCACGCAGGACTCTGAGTTTGAGTTTGGGAAATGGAGTGCACATGGACGGGATAGGCTGTGGAACTATCCATCGGAAGGTTGATGGTTCAAACCAAAGAAACATTTCCATTTCCATTCAGTCATTTCTCCGATGCTTTTATCCAAAGCGACTTACGAATGAGAATTCATCAAAAAAATAATTTTTGTAACAGGTTTTTGTTAAAGAGATGCGTCTTCAGTCGTTTCTTAAAGCCGCTCAGTGATTCTTATGGACAGAGTTGGGAAGATCGTACTATCATGTTGCAGCGGTGAACGCCACCGAGTGAGAATCAGCTCCTCGGTGAGGTGGAACCACCAGGGGGCGATCATCACCGGAGCGGAGTGAACGAGTCGGAGTGTGTTTATAAAAGATAGAGTGAAGGGAGGAGGGGCCAGATCCAGAAATGGTTCTGTAGATCAGAGTCAGTGACTTGTACTGAATGCAGCAGCTACAGGGAGCCAATGGAGGGACATGAGTGACGGAGGGACATGAGTGATGGAGGGACATGAGTGATGGAGGGACATGAGAGATGGAGGGACATGAGAGATGGAGGGACATGAGAGATGGAGGGACATGAGTGATGGAGGGACATGAGTGATGGAGAGACATGAGTGATGGAGAGACATGAGTGATGGAGGGACATGAGTGATGGAGGGGACATGAGTGATGGAGGGACATGAGTGATGGAGGGACATGAGTGATGGAGGGGACATGAGTGATGGAGGGACATGAGTGATGGAGGGACATGAGTGATGGAGGGACATGAGTGATGGAGAGACATGAGTGATGGAGGGGACATGAGCGATGGAGGGGACATGAGTGATGGAGGGACATGAGTGATGGAGAGACATGAGTGATGGAGGGACATGAGTGATGAAGGGGACATGAGTGATGGAGAGACATGAGTGATGGAGGGACATGAGTGATGGAGAGGACATGAGTGATGGAGGGGACATGAGTGATGGAGGGACATGAGTGATGGAGGGACATGAGTGATGGAGGGACATGAGTGATGGAGGGACATGAGCGATGGAGGGACATGAGTTCTTGGGGGTTGAACTCGAGTCGGGCTGCAGAGTTCTGAATCAGTTGAAGACGTCTGATTGTGGACGCTGGGACAGCAGCAAGTAGCGCATTACAATAATCATGCCGGGATAGGACGCGGACTTGAACTAACAGTTGGGTCACATGTTCAGTCCAGAAGGTTCTGATCTTCCAAACAAGTGTTTGTTTTGCTTAAAGTTCTCGTCGTTGATTGGCCAGATAGAGTTAACCAAATTTATACACACAAATAAAAAAAATAAAATAAAATAAATAAATCATAGCAGTACATCTTTAAAAAATTCTACTAATAATTATAAAAATATTGCGGCTTCATCAGAACCTCGTACGCTTCGCGTAATGCCACCAAAGTTAGTAAATTAAATTAAATTAAATTAGATTAGATTCGGTTAAGTGGAGACACTCACTTGCACTTTTTTCAGAATGGAGACGATTGAAACCACGACGCACAGAACGCTGTTGAAGACGATGAAGAACCTGTTGAGCGAGCACTTCTCTGTCTGACTGTGAAGCTTTAACATCAGAACCACGGCGACGATGGACAGAACGTAACACAGCACCGTCACGCCGACGATGGCTGAGAGAGCGAGACAGAGACATGACATCACAACCTGCAGTCTCTGATGACAAGAACCCAACGGGACCAATGACTGAAGACTAAACCTCTGAACATTAATATTTAATGACCTCTACTGTGATTGGTCTGAAGGTCAAACCAACGTTGCTCTAGCGTAAGGTCGTTCCAACTTTCCGTTCCCAAAACGTTTAACGTCTAATCATTTTTAAAATGCAAAACTAAATGAGTCTGACATGAATCAGTAGGTGAATCATTTAGTATTAGAGCGCTGATGAGTGAACTGTAGTTGAATCAGTAGGTGAATCATTTAGTATTAGAACACTAAGGGCTTAAGACTGCTTTACTGAGTCAGTGGGACGTACCGCAGCACCACAGGGTGGAGTTCCCCTCGTCCTTCCTCTGGAGCCAGGACTCGTTCCACGTGTGAGCGAAATCCATCATGAGGATCAGCTGGATGACGATGAACCCGGACGCGCTGACAACTCCCACCCAGAACCAAACTGAAACGATACAGAGTCGATTACAGAGTCGGTTACCAAACTCCCACCCAGAACCAAACTGAAACGATACAGAGTCGATTACAGAGTCGGTTACCAAACTCCCACCCAGAACCAAACTGAAACGATACAGAGTCGATTACAGAGTCGGTTACCAAACTCCCACCCAGAACCAAACTGAAACGATACAGAGTCGGTTGCAGAGTCAGTTACCAAACTCCCACCCAGAACCAAACTGAAACGCTACAGAGTCGATTACAGAGTCGGTTACCAAACTCCCACCCAGAACCAAACTGAAACGATACAGAGTCGGTTACCAGACTCCCACCCAGAACCAAACTGAAACGATACAGAGTCGGTTACAGAGTCGATTACCAAACTCCCACCCAGAACCAAACTGAAACGATACAGAGTCGATTACCAAACTCCCACCCAGAACCAAACTATATCGATACAGAGTCGGTTGCAGAGTCAGTTACCAGACTCCCACCCAGAACCAAACTGAAACGATACAGAGTCGGTTACCAAACTCCCACCCAGAACCAAACTATAACGATACAGAGTCGGTTGCAGAGTCAGTTACCAGACTCCCACCCAGAACCAAACTGAAACGATACAGAGTCGATTACAGAGTCGGTTACCAAACTTCCACCCAGAACTAAACTGAAACGTTAGTCGGTTACAGAGTCGGTTACCAAACTCCCACCCAGAACCAAACTATAACGATACAGAGTCGGTTGCAGAGTCGATTACCAAACTTCCACCCAGAACTAAACTGAAACGTTAGAGTCGTTACAGAGTCGGTTACCAAACTCCCACCCAGAACCAAACTGAAACGTTACAGAGTCAGTTACCAAACTCCCACCCAGAACCAAACTGAAACGTTACAGAGTCGGTTACCAAACTCCCACCCAGAACTAAACTGAAACGTTAGAGTCGGTTACAGAGTCGGTTACCAAACTCCCACCCAGAACTAAACTGAAACGTTAGAGTCGGTTACAGAGTCGGTTACCAGACTCCCACCCAGAACCAAACTGAAACGGTACAGAGTTGATTACCAAACTCCCACCCAGAACCAAACTGAAACGTTACAGAGTCGGTTACAGAGTCGGTTACAGAGTCAGTTACCAAACTCCCACCCAGAACCAAACTGAAACGTTACAGAGTCGGTTACAGAGTCAGTTACCAAACTCCCACCCAGAACTAAACTGAAACGTTAGAGTCGGTTACAGAGTCGGTTACCAGACTCCCACCCAGAACCAAACTGAAACGGTACAGAGTTGATTACCAAACTCCCACCCAGAACCAAACTGAAACGTTACAGAGTCGGTTACAGAGTCGGTTACAGAGTCAGTTACCAAACTCCCACCCAGAACCAAACTGAAACGTTACAGAGTCGGTTACAGAGTCGGTTACCAGACTCCCACCCAGAACCAAACTGAAACGGTACAGAGTCGATTACCAAACTCCCACCCAGAACCAAACTGAAACGTTACAGAGTCGGTTACAGAGTCGGTTACCAAACTCCCACCCAGAACCAAACTGAAAACGGTTACAGAGTCGATTACCAAACTCCCACCCAGAACCAAACTGAAACGTTACAGAGTCGGTTACAGATTACCAAACTCCCACCCAGAACCAAACTGAAACGTTACAGAGTTACAGATTACCAAACTCCCACCCAGAACCAAACTGAAACGTTACAGAGTCGGTACAGAGTCGGTTACCAAACTACCACCCAGAACCAAACTGAAACGATACAGAGTCGGTTACAGAGTCGGTTACCCAGAACCAAACTGAAACGTTACAGAGTCGGTGACAGGGTCGGTGACAGAGGCAGCTGTGAGTGGGTGGCGGTAAGAGGGGCAGTGGAGACAGAGAGGCAGCTGTCGGACGGTGGTGTTAGGAGGGTTATTGAGGACCTAGAGGCTGCAAAGTTAGGGGCAGCTGTGAGTGGGTGTTGGTAAGAGGGGCATCAGGTACAGAGTGGCAACGGGAACAGTGGGGCATCAGCGACAGAACGGCTGCAGAAATAGGGAGGCAGCTGTGAGTGGACTGTGGTAAGAGTGGCAGCAGTGGTAAGCAGTGGAGGAGGCAGCAGTGGAGCTCTGAGACGTCCTGTAGTTTGGTTTTCTGATGAATAATGAAAGGTTTCTTACTTTGCGTGAACGAACCCTCCGGGATGTAAAAGGCTGCGACGGTGAGCAGAATCACAGCCAGGATTTTAAAGAACCAGAAACTGAAAGAGAAGACGGACACAGGGACCGGGTCACTTCAGGACGTCCTTCAGAGCAGAGAGGTGGAGGTCTTTGGGGGTGGGGTGGGGTGTCCGTGCGCTCCGAGTGAGGGTTGGTTGGTTTGAATCGGTGTTTAAAGGTGAATCGCGGGTGCCTGACCTGTTGTGAATCACGGCTCGGGGGTCTCTGCTGTTCTTTATATTGATCGTGAGGAGACCGAGTCCCAGGAAGGTGGCGCTCATGCCGAAGCTGACGCGATACACGGCTTTATAACCCACGAACGTCTCGCACTGGACCGCCGCCGGCCCGGGGAGCGCCGAGTCAGCACTTATATTACAAAATCCAGGGATCTAGAACATAAAAAAAACTAAATCAAATACTTAAAAAATTATTTCTCTTCAAAAAAGACATTCATTTTATTAAAAAAAAAAAAAAAATCTTTTTTTTAGTTCCCAAAATCACGAGGGTTAGGCATTAACTGCATTTTATAACCTTTAAATAATTAGTAGTTACTAATTAGTTAGTAATAATTAGTAGTGGGGGGGGGGGTTCCCCATGCCTATCCAGGGGAGAACGTTTCGGGCGCTGGGAAGATAGACCCAGGAAAGTGGGGCAATCTATCGCTGAGCACACACTCTATATGGGGCAATTTGGAGAATTCAATTCACCTTGAATCCATGTTTTTGGACTGTGGGAGGAAACCGGAGAACCCGGTGGAAACCCACGTGGACACGGGGAGGACATGCAAACTCCACCCAGATTGGGATTTGAACCAGGAATCCCTAGTGCTGAGAGGAGAACATGCCAAACACTAAGCCACCGTGCCGCCCGCAGAACATTCCATTAAATTTTCATGAAGCTCTTTATAAACCATTAATTGTTATAAAATATTATGATTTTGGGGTGGCACGGTGGCTTGGTGGTTAAGCATGTTCTCCTCTCAGCGCTGGGGATTCCCGGTTCGAATCCCCATCTGGGTGGAGTTTCCATGTTCTCCCCAAGTCCGCGTGGGTTTCCTCCGGGTTCTCCGGCTTCCTCCCACAGTCCAAAAACATGGATTCAAGGTGAATTGAATTCTCCAAATTGCCCCATATAGAGTGTGTGTCCAGCGCTAGATTGTCCCCCTGTCCTGGGTGTATCTGCCCAGCGCCCGAAACGTTCTCCTCTGGATGGGCATGGGGAACCACCCCCCCCCCGACCCTGGTAGAGGATAAAGCAGAAGATAATGGATGGATGGGTTTATTAATGGAACAGTCTTCACCTCTTTAAGTTTGTGCTCGACGCTGGGTGCGAGCATGATGCAGGCGATGACCGTGTCCACCATCAGGATCAAGGCGTAAACAATGCGCGTCACGATGGAGTTCTTGCAGTTGGGACAACATCGGCACGTCACACACGTTCCCGCACCGCACAAACACTGAGCCTGAAACACACACACACACACATCCAATTATCTTTGGAGCCGAATAGATATAGGGGCAATTTAGAGCAGCCGATTCACCTTGAATCCAAGTTTTTTAATCTGTGGGAGGTCTCAAACCACCGCGTATAGAGTTTGTGATAATACCTTTAATACACACAGGATTCTCATAATGCACTGGATCCCCACGAGTGTGCCCCATCTTTAGATGGAGGTTTTATTAAAGCGATTCAGTACGAGGGGGCGTGGCCTAATTTAAACAAATCCCTTAAAGAGGTGTTCTTAGTCCTGATGTGTAGTGCAGGACAGCTCCACCTCTTTACGTGATTTATTCTCAATAATGCACAACCTCGAGAGTCTGATTGCTTTAATAAAACATAAACTCACTATAATAAAAAAACAAGGTTTAATTAATAAATGTGTTTATTGACCGTCAAATCGTTAATAATCTGATCTTCCGCGTCGTAATCTAGTCCGGTTTTTAAAGCGAACGCTGGTTTCTCTAACAATCACACTGCCCTCTAGTGGACAAATTGCAGAACGCAGTTTATAAAGCAGGTTTAGTGCTCAACGCTGTTTATATTAATCTGTATTTTATGATTTTAAAATGTTATATATCACGCATGGATACGAATGTTATTAAAGACATCATGGCTGGACAAACGGCTCAGCCAATCAGATTTAAGGAGTGGAACTACCCGTTTTATATATATATATATATATATATATATATATATATATATATATAAATATATATATATATATATATAAATATATATATAAAACGGGTAGTTCCACTTTTCCACAATTCACCTTCCTGAACTGAACTTGCCCAAATTAATAGAGGTTTAATTTTGACCCACTGCTTTGATCATGGCTACAAAGTCACAGGTGATGTGGTCACCGTCGTCATGGTTACACTTGGTAACGGTGTCACTTTGATGTGGCCACAGACGCAGTGGACCTATTTAAACCAATCTAGAACCGTTTAGTGGTTTAGCCGATGGGTGCACGAAGACGAAACAGACCGCAGTCCAAAGCGACGTACAAATGAGAGAACAACACAGAACATCAACACTGTGGTGGAATCATCAAAAAAATAAAAAATCACCTGTGACTTTGTAGCCATGATCAAAGCAATGGGTCAAAATGAAACCTCTATTAATTTGGGCAAGTTCAGTTCAGGAAGGTTAATTTGGAGAAGTGAGAAGGTCTCATCTTCACGAACGGGCGTGTCTACAGCCGGTGGGGGTGGGAGGGGGGGGGTGCTGTGTGGGGTCTCCTGCGTTTTATAGTTCAGCTTCGGAAAAGCTCATGTCCTTCAATGATGGGATCCATAAACGCTCTCCACCGTGTCCACCATCTTCTGCTCCATCAGTGTTCAAGCTGGTGTTCCATCCTTAAGTCATGACTTTTGACTTTTGGGGTGTGGTAGCTCAGTGGTTCAGGGCGTTGGGTTATTAATCTGAAGGTTGGGGGTTCGAATCCCAGGTCCACTGAAGTTACCAGTGTGGGTCCTTGAGCGAGACACTTAACCCTCATTGCTCCAGGGATGTTTTGATGAACCCTGTGTTCACCTTGTAAGTCGCTTTGGATAAAAGCGCCCAATAAATGACCGAATGTCTCCCTCCTATCCCGTCTCCTCACTCCACTCTTTAGTTCTAAACACAGTGAGTCTGGTCTCGTCCACACGTCTGCTGTATGTGGACTCTAAAGGTCATGAAGGCATTATTATGGTGTTCGACCTGAGGGTTCTCTATCTTTGGTTCCATGTGGTTCATGTCCTCGTCTGACGGGTTTGTCCGTTCCACGTCTCCTGCGGGGGGTTTTGATTTTGTAGAAGTGAAAGTGAAAGTTAAAAACCGATTTGAAAACATGGAAGTCGGCGCATTCTGCTGACTCATATCCCTCCATGTTCAGGGACGTCCTGTGGTTCAGAGACATACCGACACCAGGGCCGCGTGCTCCCCCGCAGCCGAACATCCCATAATAATCAACACAACGTGAACAAAGCGTTTCATTCGGTTCCAATGCTGCGGGTTTAGAACATCGAGAACACAGACGTGTTTTCTGAAGAACTGGCTGCTTCTGGTCTTGTGGGAACAATTTGGGGAAGGCCCAAATGCATGACTGTACCCCATAAGGACAACACTGTCCCTATGTGCGTTTGGCGTGAAAGAGCTTCGTCCACGTCCAACACTTAAGGGACGAATTAGAACAGAGATTGTGATTGTGTCTGACCTCAGTAAAGCTCTTCTACATGAATCAACAAAAACAGACTTTTAGAAGTTGGAACCTTCAGCCGCAACCTCCAAACCTAAAGCATGTTCTCCTGCTTTTTCCAGCTCAGAACCCGATAAGATCCAAGGACCGCAGAACAGACATAACATATGATCCTGTCCTGAGCTGGAGTAAAACTCTGTGGTGGACTTTCAAAATACGGCTTGGAAACATGTTTCCACATTTAATGCTTTGATGTGGAATATTGATAAGTTTTGTTCTTTATGAAGAACAACAGAATGAGAACATTATAAATTCGGCCCTTCACTTCGTCCTCAGTAGGTCATGTGCAGGAAACCACGATGGTTGACCACCTTATTTGTGCGTCCTAAATTATAATAACCACATCTGTGTCTTCATCAGACCTACAGCGCTGATCCACGGTCAGGGGTAGAACATGGACCACCCACTGAGAGGAGAACAGTTTGGGGAAGGGTTCATATCTATCCATAAAGACATGAGGGAGGGTCTGGTCTAAATGACCTCGACACCATTGGGATGAATCGGAACAGAGATTGCTAAACAGGATCATGGGAGAACCTGCTGTTCCTTTAAATTTCATTAATATAGAACAACGGTGTTTATCTATCCATCATCTCTCGCTTTATCCTTTATTAGGGTCGCGGTGGGGTTCCCCATGCCCAACCAGGGGAGAACGTTTCGGGCGCTGGGCAGATACACCCAGGACAGGGGGGGCAATCTATCACTAAACGCACACTCACTCACACACACACTCTATATGGGGCAATTTGGAGAATTTAATTGACTTGATCCATGTTTTTGGACTGTGGGAGGAAACCGGAGAACCCGGAGGAAACCCACGCGGACACGGGGAGGACATGGAAACTCCACCCAGATTGGGGATTCGAACCGGGAATCCCTAGTGCTGAGAGGAGAACATGCTAAACCACTAAGCCACCGTGCCGCCCTACAATGTTTATCATTATATTTTGATATTATTATTATTACTATGCTATTATAAATGTGTTATTAAATATAATTAGCTCTTGTGTGTATATATAGTAGTATATGATGGCATGCTGTAATAAATTCATATTAAATTCCAAATTTAAATATTAAAACCAATTTTAACAACAAAACGTGAGGAAATACAGAATTGGAGATAAAGTTCCCCCCCAAAAAAATACAGATATCGTATTACAACTGAACTCCGTGTTTAATAACAATAATCACATTTATGAAAGAAAACGCGCCCGGTTGTGATAAAGGCGCGCACGTGCCGCGGCGTTAATCCCGGGCTCGTAAAGCGGATTGTCGCGTTAATCTAAAAATAGTTGATAAACTGAGGGATTAATTAAAGCGTCGCTTCGACCCGACTGCAGAACAGCCCCGATCACGAACAACAGACTTCAAACAGACTTCAAACAGACTTCAAACAGACTTCAAACAGACTTCAAACAGACTTCAAAGCGATTAATGAAGCCTTTGATTGTTTTATTCTGTATAGCGTTCCGTACATACCCACGTGACTGCTGCCGACGTCATAGTCCTGAGATCGGATCGGATCGGATCGGATCGGATCGGATGGAGTCGGGAGTCTGAATGTCTTTATGAAACTGTTACTTCCAAGTCTCATCATTTGTGCCAATCTGAGAGCCACACCCTCCCCCCCCCCACCCGCATACGTCACCTGCCGTCTTACAGGACACGCCCCTCTGTTTGTGCCAGAGTTACCTGATTATATATATTTTTGCTTTCTCTTTGATTTTTATTATTATTATTATATTATTGTTCATGTCATAATTGCTTATCTATACCTATAACAAATATTCATAAGCATTTTAATTATATAATAATAATATAACGTCTACTAAGAATAGCCTAGTAGTAGTTAATAGTTGATAATTGTAATAGTATGAGTAACAATGGTAAACGTAGCGAGAGCAGTGGTATTATTAACAGTGCAATTAGTAACAGTAGAATTTTTTATTAGTATTAGAAGAATTAAAAGCAGTTTTTTTAAGTTTGAATTTTAGTCGATGGACCAAAACTTTAGTTCTGCAACTTAAACGATCTTCTACAGTTTCCAACTAAACAGCAATTGAGAGTGTGTTTAACATTATTAAAATTAATGATGGATAGTGATCGATGTCTATATGAATAACGTACAACTGAAACGTTATTTAGTTTTTTTTTTTGTTTTAAACCGATTCTGTTTTCGATTCTTTAGTTTAGTTCTTTTTTTTTAGTTTAGTTCAGTTTAGTTTTTCTTCGAAACTCGAAGTTTCGCTGACACATCGTCGTAACATGTCTGAGAGAGAAAAAAAATCAAAATAGAACCTCAGACCTACGTCTCTGTGGGTTCTGCTGCTGCAACAGCGACCTCTATCGGCTGAAGATGAAACAATAAAAGACAGACGAGAGGAAACGGTGTCCCAATACATCTGTCCACACAGTGCAACCGTAAAAAGATCTGTGTTTAAAGATGAATAGTAATAACATCTGATTTTATGAATCGTTTAATATTAATGTTAATATGAATATTAATTAAATATTGATTCATATTAATATTAGAGCTAAACGACGCTCTTCATGAGAGCGTAGAGAGGACGATGCTGTCCTTCCACATCGAATAGACCGTGTTATAAGCGTCCATTCTCCTCACAGAGAACTCATAGCACTTGTTAGGCTTCAGGTGGTAGATCTTCAGGCTGTAGGCGCTGCAGGTGGTCACCATGGCGTTCTTCTTATTGTTTATGGAATGAAGATTGTACTCGATCTCAAACTCCTGGTTCGGTTCACACTGCTGCTGCTCCCCCTCGATGCCCCAGTGAAGAATCACGGACCGCCTGAAGCCCTTGGTCCGGGTCCTGTCGAAAACGATGGGCACCTTGTGGTTCAGCTCCGCCCTGATGAGCGGCGGGGCGTCCGAGAGGTCCGTCTTCAGTCGGTGCTGGATACGCAGCGGTCCAGGTTCCATCGCCTCGTCGAAGTCAGCAGCCGCCTGGAGGAGACTGTTCATCTTCTCCCGCAGCGCCGCTTCTTCAAGCGTCAGACCTTCTCCATCCAAGAAGTCCTGCAGGGCCTTCCAGTCGCTCTCGAGCTGGTCATACAGCACCTCCAGCAGCGCCAGCTGGACCATGACCTGGCTGGCCGCGTCGTTCTTTAAGTCTTGGAACTGAAACGGATTGACGCTTTTCAAGAGTTTCGGATTGGAGAAGAAGGTCCCGGGCCGAGCCGGATCCTCGCCGGACATCTCGAGGTAGAAGGTGCTCCTGGTGAGGGTCTGCAGCTTGTTCTTGTAGAACTGAAGCTGACGAAGGGTGACTTTCTTGTGAAGGACGTACATGACCCTGTGTCTGATGTCAGGAGGTTCCGGCGGGGTCGCGGTTCCTTATTGTACAAACAGAGAGACGTCAGAGGAGATACACTGGAACCACAGATCAAACTTGTCTCATGTCCATGCAGGACGTTTTTGTTTTTTTTTATTATTTAGAGATGACGGCAGTGGGGCGGCACGGTGGCTTAGTGGTTAGCACGTTCGCCCATCCCCATCTGGGTGGAGTTTCCATGTTCTCCCCGTGTGAGCGTGGGTTTCCTCCGGGTTCTCCGGTTTCCTCCCACAGTCCAAAAACATGGATCAAGTCAATTGAGTTCTCTAATTTGCCCCATATAGAGTGTGTTTGAGTGTGTGAGTGTGTACCCAGCGATGGATTGGCGCCCTGTCCTGGGTCTATCTGCCCAGAGCCTGAGACGTTCTCCCCTAGATGGGCATGGGGAACCCCACCGCGACCCTAATAGAGGATAAAGCGGGAGATAATGAATGAATGAATGAATGACGGCAATGATGAATTCACAGATCGACCACCCAAACATTAACACCGGTGGATCAAAACCTAATCACCGTCTGCATTTCATTGACGATTTTTACTCAATATTTACTCCTGTGATAAAGACCCCGCCCCCTTACTCGCCGGTTGCTCACTCACCTTGTCGAAGTTGTGTGATTCTACGTAAAAAGCTAAACATCTTGCCGGGTAACAGTGTGCGCACACACACACGCCCACACACAGAGCGCCGGGATGGAGGAGAACGAGAAGAACAGTCCCCTGCCGTCACGCCGTGTTTGACCTTATCTGCAAAAATACGACGCTTGTCCAATCGTCAAAAACGTCTCAGACATTTAACACCAACATCAGAACCCACATTCAGGTGGCCGACTCGTTTCTCTCCTGGCGATAATGAAACGGGGTGCAAAATAATAACCAACAGTTTGATTTAGTGATATAAATAAGTGAAAAACAACATCACGTAACGAGTGTTAACTCATGCTGACCTGCAGGGGGAGACATTTTAATTAATAAGCTCGTTATTCCGGCTGAATTGTATAGAGATCAGTGTTTGTGTGTCGACGTGTTCTCTTACCTTGAACTTGTTTGCGGAATCTGGAATGATCTGACGACGATCTGCAGGAGCGTTCTGTAACTCGACCCGAGCTTCATCTGAGAACACAATTAATCTGATGTCCCGAGTTCCTTGAGTTTTATCGCTATGGCCACCACCACTCGCAGGTCATTGGGAACGTTCCGTCATACTCTGTGGACAGTCGGGGATTTTTGACGCGTTTTTTTATTGACTTTTTTTGCAACATCATTCCTTTATTCTACAGTTTCAGATTAAAATTTGGATTATTATGACATCATTTAGCGACTTTTAGAACAACCAATAGCTACCTTTTTACTGAGGAATTGGAAACGCTGCGTAGCAGACTTGGTGCTTATCGGGAATCGTATCACTCTTTATATTAATCTGTACTGAATATTAGTGCTGTGGATTATATATTTAATATATTTGTATATTGTATTTAAGTTGATCCAGACAAGACGTGCGAAAATTAGCTCGTGATTTTTGAACATGTGTTTTAAATCAGTTTTACAAAACAGAAAGAGAAAAGAGGTGTGATCAGTCCCGCCGTGGACGTAGTGGAGTACAGCTCCACCTGTTTACGTGATTTATTCACAATAATACACAACCCCGAGTGTCTTTATTGCTTTAATAAAACACTTACAAACACACTATAATAAAAATATCATAAATGCGAAAAAAAAAAAAAAAAAAAAAAAAAAAAAAAAAAAGCTTTAATCGTTGATAATCTGATCTTCCGCGTCGTAATCTAGTCCGTTTTTTAAAGTGAACTCTGATTTCTAAGTAACAGGATTCTGGAACACTGCCATCCAGTGGCCAAATTACAGATTTTTGTATTGCCATCTTTTTATTGTCTGGCAAGTAATGTATTGTTCATCACTACATTCATTCATTCATTATCTCCTGCTTTATCCTCTATTAGGGTCGCCGGGGGGGGGGTTCCCCATGCCCATCCATGGGAGAACGTTTCGGGCGCTGGGCAGATACACCCAGGACAGGGCGCCAATCCATCACTGGGCACACAATCTATATGGGGCAATTTGGAGAACTCAATTGACTTGATCCATGATTTTGGACTGTGGGAGGAAACCGGAGAACCCGGAGGAAACCCACGCAGACACGGGGAGAACAGATGGGGATTCGAACCGGGAATCCCAAGCGCTGAGAGGAGAACATGCCAAACCACTAAGCCACCGTGCCGCCCACATCACTACATATAATAAATATATTGATTTGAATGTGAAGCGGACGGCACGGTGGCTTAGTGGTTTGGCATGTTCTCCTCTCAGCGCTATCGATTCCCGGTTCGAATCCCAATCTGGGTGGAGTTTGCATGTTCTCCCGACATCCTCGTGGGTTTCCTCTGGGTTCTCTGATTTCAAAAACATCCAAAAACATGGATTCTTCAAATTGCCCCATTTTTGGGCAGTTTGTGTGAGTGAGTGTGTATCCAGTGATAGATTGCCCCCCTGTCCTGTTTCTATCTGCCCAGCGCCCAAAACGTTCTCACCTGGATGGGCATGGGGAACCCCCCCCCCCCCCCCCGGCGACCCTAATAGAGGATAAAGCTGAAGATGATGGATGGATTTGCTCTTTAGAATCACGTTTAAAAGTGCTATCAGTTACCATGGCAACCAATCAGCAGCGTAGCGTAAGGTTTTTAAAGGGACGTTAGGTAAAAACAATGTCCTGTCATAAAAACATTACGTGTACATACCGCAGATTACCACCAGATGGCGGCAAAAGACTACAGTATATTGATTGAAAGCCAATCAGCGGCACTCAGCGTCTGTTTTCTAAGGTTCTACTGATGGAGGTTCTACTGATCATACAGTTGGAGGTTCTACTGATCATACAGGTGGAGGTTCGATCAGGTGGAGGTTCTACTGATCGTACAGGTGGAGGTTCTACTGATCGTACAGGTGGAGGTTCTACTGATCGTACAGGTGGAGGTTCTACTGATCGTACAGGTAGAGGTTCTACTGATCGTACAGGTGGAGGTTCTACTGATCATACAGATGGAGGTTCTACTGATCGTACAGGTGGAGGTTCTACTGATCGTACAGATGGAGGTTCTACTGATCGTACAGGTAGAGGTTCTTCTGATCGTACAGGTAGAGGTTCTTCTGATCGTACAGGTGGAGGTTCTACTGATCGTACAGGTGGAGGTTCTACTGATCGTACAGGTGGAGGTTCTACTGATCGTACAGATGGAGGTTCAACTGATCGTACAGATGGAGGTTCTACTGATCGTACAGGTGGAGGTTCTACTGATCGTACAGGTGGAGGTTCTACTGATCGTACAGATGGAGGTTCTACTGATCATACAGGTGGAAGTTGTACTGATCATACAGGTGGAGGTTCTACTGATCATACAGGTGGAAGTTGTACTGATCATACAGATGGAGGTTCTACTGATCATACAGGCGGAGGTTCTACTGATCGTACAGATGGAGGTTCTAATGATCGTACAGGTGGAGGTTCTACTGATCGTACAGGTGGAGGTTTTACTGATCGTACAGGTGGAGGTTCTTCTGATCGTACAGGTGGAGGTTCTTCTGATCGTACAGGTGGAGGTTCTACTGATCGTACAGGTGGAGGTTCTAATGATCATACAGATGGAGGTTCTACTGATCATACAGATGGAGGTTCTACTGATCGTACAGGTGGAGGTTCTACTGATCGTACAGGTGGAGGTTCTACTGATCGTACAGGTGGAGGTTCTACTGATCGTGCAGATGGAGGTTCTACTGATCGTACAGATGGAGGTTCTACTGATCGTACAGGTAGAGGTTCTTCTGATCGTACAGGTGGAGGTTCTACTGATCGTACAGGTGGAGGTTCTACTGATCGTACAGGTGGAGGTTCTACTGATCGTACAGATGGAGGTTCTACTGATCATACAGGTGGAAGTTGTACTGAT
This sequence comes from Corydoras sp. C115, assembly GCA_019802505.1. Classification (NCBI taxonomy): domain Eukaryota; kingdom Metazoa; phylum Chordata; class Actinopteri; order Siluriformes; family Callichthyidae; genus Corydoras; species Corydoras sp. C115. Next base: position 358,537 of record JAFMOC010000285.1, read on the forward strand.
CATACAGGTGGAGGTTCTACTGATCATACAGGTGGAAGTTGTACTGATCATACAGATGGAGGTTCTACTGATCATACAGGCGGAGGTTCTACTGATCGTACAGATGGAGGTTCTAATGATCGTACAGGTGGAGGTTCTACTGATCGTACAGGTGGAGGTTTTACTGATCGTACAGGTGGAGGTTCTTCTGATCGTACAGGTGGAGGTTCTTCTGATCGTACAGGTGGAGGTTCTACTGATCGTACAGGTGGAGGTTCTAATGATCATACAGATGGAGGTTCTACTGATCATACAGATGGAGGTTCTACTGATCGTACAGGTGGAGGTTCTACTGATCGTACAGGTGGAGGTTCTACTGATCGTGCAGATGGAGGTTCTACTGATCGTACAGATGCAGGTTCTACTGATCATACAGATGGAGGTTCTACTGATCGTACAGGTAGAGGTTCTTCTGATCGTACAGGTAGAGGTTCTTCTGATCGTACAGGTGGAGGTTCTACTGATCGTACAGGTGGAGGTTCTACTGATCGTACAGGTGGAGGTTCTACTGATCGTACAGATGGAGGTTCAACTGATCATACAGATGGAGGTTCTACTGATCGTACAGGTGGAGGTTCTACTGATCGTACAGATGGAGGTTCTAATGATCGTACAGGTGGAGGTTCTACTGATCGTACAGGTGGAGGTTTTACTGATCGTACAGGTGGAGGTTCTTCTGATCGTACAGGTGGAGGTTCTTCTGATCGTACAGGTGGAGGTTCTACTGATCGTACAGGTGGAGGTTCTACTGATCATACAGATGGAGGTTCTACTGATCGTACAGGTGGAGGTTCTACTGATCGTACAGGTGGAGGTTCTACTGATCGTGCAGATGGAGGTTCTACTGATCGTACAGATGCAGGTTCTACTGATCATACAGGTGGAGGTTCTACTGATCATACAGATGGAGGTTCTCCACCTAAAATCTGTCTGAAGGTAATGTCCTGAATTAAAGGGGTTTGGAGGTTGTCCTCCTGCATTGTGCAGAAATTAAATAAAGCCTCATCACTGAAAGTTCTGGAACCCTACACCGTGTGCCAGTCTAAGGATAGTTCCTTCTTCCTCAGAACCCCCCCCCCCTCCCCCGCCGCCCTCCACCCGGTCCGTCCGTCCGTCCGTCCGTCCTGCTAAGTGGCGTTATTAATTTCATGTGATGGGATCCGTGTGGGACAGCTGCTCGGGGCCGACTCTGTCCCCAGACTGTCCTTCAGACTGCACCGATAAAATACCAGAGGAACATGCAGGGCATCCAGGACACCGGGGGGCCCTTCGGTCCCCGTGGAGGGGTGTGGATGGGGGGGGGGGACGTGAAAGGGGGTGATAAGAATAGAATAGAGTGGAAATGCTTCGGCGGGAGTCCCATGATTCATCGAATCAACATACTGACGATCTAGAACGGCTCTCGACGGAGGTTCTGGGTGTGATCACATGACGCGGACCGCGTCCAATCGTCCGACAGTACGCACTCTGCACACGGAACACGTTCTGTCCGTGTGGGCCACATGGTGGCGACGGTCGGCACCTCCACCTCACCGCGAGAGCGACCCGGTGTGGGTCCCGAATGTAACGGCACGAGGACGGGGAGTCGGCCCTCGGTCGGCGTTGTGAGACGCGGCCGGACGTCCCGGCGCTCGGGGACATCACGTCCACGTTCGTTTGCATGCGGAGACGCGAGAACCCGAGTCCACTCGAGACGCATTCCGGTGTCGGGTACGGACCTCGCCGAGGTCGCGGCCTCGGGTTCGCATGGTGTCCTGTCGCAGGGCCGCGCCCCTCCGTCCGTCCTATTTTAGAAGCCGTCCTCAGATCTGTCCGTCCGTGTCGTGCGGCAGGTTGGCGGTGCGTTGTCCAACGGACACCATGGACAGAAATAACGGCGGAACACGGAACGGTTCTGAAGCGCTCTGATTTATGTGGAGGTGTTCCGTCCTCCCGGGCCGCCGGAACGTCCCGGGGGTTCGGCATGTGTCCTGTCTTCGGGACGAACATGTGTGCCTTCATAAATCTCCGTGTCTCTGACCGAACGCTGCCGCGAGCCACGTGTTCATACACGTTTACATCTGAAATTTAGGGGGGGGGGGGCATTGTGGCGTGGAACATGGGGACATGGGGAGGACATGGAGACTCCGCCCAGATTGGGATTCGAACCAAGAACCCCCAGCGCTGAGAGGAGAGGCACGTGTCAGACGCACACAGCCTGAAAAAAACATTAATTTATTACTTCATTATCTATTTACTAGGGTTGCGGGGGGGGGGGGGGGGGGGGGCATTGTGGCGTGGAACATGGGGACATGGGGAGGACATGGAGACTCCACCCAGATTGGGATTTGAACCGGGAACCCCCAGCGCTGAGAGGAGAGGCACGCGTCAGACGCACACAGCCTGAAAATAACATTAATTCATTAATTCATTATCTACTTAGTAGGGTTGCAGGGGGGGTAGGTGTTGTGGCGTGTAGGGGAGAACGTTCCAGGCGCTGGGCAGATAGACCCAGGACAGGGCACCAATCTATCACTGGGCACACACTCACTCACACAGACACACTCTATATGGGGCAATTTGAAGAATTCAATTGACCTTGAATCCATGTTTTTGGACTGTGGGAGGAAACCGGAGAACCCGGAGGAAACCCACGCGGACACGAAGAGAACATGGAGACTCCACCCAGATAGGGATTCGAACCTGGGAACCCCCAGCGCTGAGAGGAGAGGCACGTGTCAGACGCACACAGCCTGAAAAAAACATTTATTTATTTATTCATTATCTATTTACTAGGGTTGCGGGGTGGGGGGTAGGGGTGGGGGGCAGGTGTTGTGGCGTGTAGGGGAGAACGTTTCGGGCGCTGGGCAGATAGACCCAGGACAGGGCACCAATCTATCACTGGACACTCACTCACTCACACAGACACACTCTATATGGGGCAATTTGGAGAATTCAATCGACCTAGAATCTATGTTTTTGGACTGTGGGAGGAAACCGGAGAAGCCGGAGGAAACCCACGCGGACACGGGGAGGACACTGGAACTCCACCCAGATTGGGATTCGAACCGGGAATCCCTAGTGCTGAGAGGAGAACATGCCAAACCACTAAGGCATCGTGCCCCGCCCTTAACGAATTAAATTAATAAATAAAATAATAAAAGAAAAATGATTAATGATTTATGATTTTATATTTTATTACAATTTTTTTTTTTAAAAGGCAGAGAGAGGCACGTGTCAGACGCACACAGCATTCGTTACTCGGCTTACCCTTCTCTTTAAATGAGTGATTTTCGGAGGCGATAGGGGGCGCTCTGAGGCTGAGGCACCGAGGTTTACATGAATAATAATACTAATCTCATTGTTCCTGTAACGACGGCGTTTGCACTCGCGGCAGCGCCGGTGATGAAGCCTCCGCGAGGGCGCTCAGGAGAACGTGTCCTCAGATAACCGCACTGAGATTTCTTTCCGTTTTAAGTTTCGGTGGCTTTTAATATCTTAAATGATGTTCTCCACGGCATATGCCAGGGACCGATAGCTTTCCCCCTCTGCTGCCCGTCGACTCGATATCCTTCCAGCGCGCCGGTGAGAAGCTCCGGGCCGACGTCCAGCGTCCAGCATCTCGTCCGCGGAAGAAACCCGACCTTCGTCCATCTGAAAAATGCAGCATTCTCATATGATCTGTCCGAGAGACGTGTCCAATACGGCGACGGTACCGAGGTGTTTCTAATGGAGCGTCCTCAGAAAGACATCGACATTCATCCAGCCATCCATTATCTCCAGCTTTATCCTCTATTAGGGTTGCGGGGGGGGGGGTTCCCCATGCCCATTCAGGGGAGAACATTTCGGGCGCTGGGCAGATACATCCAGGACAGGGCGCCAATCCATCACTGGACACACACTCACTCTATATGAGGCAATTTGGAGAATTCAATTGGTTCTGGGAACGAGTTTCCATGTTCTCCCCGTGTGTGCGTGGGTTTCCTCCGGGTTCTCCGCTTTCCTCCCACAGTCCAAAAACATGGATTCAAGGTCAAATGAGTTGTCCAAATTGCCCCATATAGAGGATAAAGCTGAAGATAATGGAAAAAGCTATTTTATTTATTATAACGACAAACGGGCGGCACGGTGGCTTAGTGGTTTGGCATGTTCTCCTCTCAGCTCTAGGGATTCCCGGATCGAATCCCCATCTGGGTGGAGTTTCCATGTTCTCCCCGTGTCCGCGTGGGTTTCCTCCGGGTTCTCCGGTTTCCTCCCACAGTCCAAAAACATGGATCAAGTCAATTGAGATTCTCCAAATTGCCCCATATAGAGTGTGTGTGTGTCTGTGTGAGTGAGTGTGAGTGTGTGCCCAGCGATGGATTGGCGCCCTGTTTTGGGTCTATCTGCCCAGCGCCCGAAACGTTCTCCCCTGGATGGGCTTGGGGAACCGCCCCGCCCCCCCCCTCCCTAATAGAGGATAAAGCAGAAGATAATGAATGAATAACGACAAACGATAAAATTAAATATTGAGAATAATGGAATCCCGAATGAAGACCCCCGGCGTTCAGAGCACATGAGCGCCACCTGCTGTGAGCGATTAATTACGCGCGGTCACGCGTGTCAGAACGCAATCCCGTATTCTTTAGGCGGCGCTGACGTGACATTATTGTTTTTTTTGCGACACCCCGTCCATACGTGCATGCCGACATGTACGCCCCGTGTGCCCGATGGGCGCGGCCGACACCGGGCGAGAAGGCCAGTGGAAAAGCCTTCGGCCTGGGCGGCTATTTTTAGAGGCGGTCATTGTCGCGGCCCTCGAAACCTCTGAAACCTGAGCCGCGCCTCCGCCCGCCGCTTGATGAACGAGTTGGCAACCACCTGCACCAGCTGCCTGACCGGTGGATGCACCGTACACTTAACAGACTATCCGTTTCCTCGCGCGTCCCCCCGGCCAAAGACCCGACCTCGAGTGACAAAACAAGCCACTCAATACCTTACAAGACGAGAAAAGTTAATGAAAGCGTCTTTAAACCACCACCGGTCTTTAAACCACCTTCAGATTTGTCTTCGACGTCACAAGGACGTCCTCCACGGACTTACATAGTTGACAATTGTTAAATACGGGTCACGCGATCACCACGGCCTGTACATGGCTGTCCTACACCGTTGGTGCCGCCCAAGGAGGAGGAGTCCTCCACCGAGCCTCGGTCCTCACAAGGTCTCTTTGTGGTTCTTAAACACCTTTATTTAAATGAACACCCCTCACTCCCAACATTTATTTAGTTGGAGTTTCTTACTTTTACTCATTAACCACCAACGAATTAATTAAAAAATTGGGAGAGTGGAATCCAGGATGGGTGGTTAGCATGTTCTCCCAATCTGGGTGGAGTTCCCATGTTCTCCCCGTGTCCGCGTGGGTTTCCTCCGGGTTCTCCGGTTTCCTCCCACAGTCCAAAAACATGGATCAAGTCAATTGAATTCTCCAAATTGCCCCATATAGAGTGTGTGTGTCTGTGTGAGTGAGTGTGTGCCCAGCGATGGATTGGCGCCCTGTTTTGGGTCTATCTGCCCAGCGCCCGAAACGTTCTCCCCTGGATGGGCTTGGGGAACCGCCCCGCCCCCCCCCTCCCTAATAGAGGATAAAGCAGAAGATAATGAATGAATAACGACAAACGATAAAATTGAATATTGAGAATAATGGAATCCCGGATGAAGACCCCCGGCGTTCAGAGCACATGAGCGCCACCTGCTGTGAGCGATTAATTACGCGCGGTCACGCGTGTCAGAACGCAGTCCCGTATCTTTAGGCGGCGGTGACGTGACATTATTGTTTTTTTTTGCGACACCCCGTCCATACGTGCATGCCGACATGTACGCCCCGTGTGCCCGATGGGCGCGGCCGACACCGGGCGAGAAGGCCAGTGGAAAAGCCTTCGGCCTGGGCGGCTATTTTTAGAGGCGGTCATTGTCGCGGCCCTCGAAACCTCTGAAACCTGAGCCGCGCCTCCGCCCGCCGCTTGATGAACGAGTTGGCAACCACCTGCACCAGCTGCCTGACCGGTGGATGCACCGTACACTTAACAGACTATCCGTTTCCTCGCGCGTCCCCCCGGCCAAAGACCCGACCTCGAGTGACAAAACAAGCCACTCAATACCTTACAAGACGAGAAAATGTTAATGAAAGCGTCTTTAAACCACCACCGGTCTTTAAACCACCTTCAGATTTGTCTTCGACGTCACAAGGACGTCCTCCACGGACTTACATAGTTGACAATTGTTAAATACGGGTCACGCGATCACCACGGCCTGTACATGGCTGTCCTACACCGTTGGTGCCGCCCAAGGAGGAGGAGTCCTCCACCGAGCCTCGGTCCTCACAAGGTCTCTTTGTGGTTCTTAAACACCTTTATTTAAATGAACACCCCTCACTCCCAACATTTATTTAGTTGGAGTTTCTTACTTTTACTCATTAACCACCAACGAATTAATTAAAAAATTGGGAGAGTGGAATCCAGGATGGGTGGTTAGCATGTTCTCCCAATCTGGGTGGAGTTCCCATGTCCTCCCCGTGTCCGCGTGGGTTTCCTCCGGGTTCTCCGGTTTCCTCCCGCAGTCCAAAAACATGGATCAAGGTCAATCGAATTCTCCAAATGGCCCCATATAGAGTGTGTGTGTGTGTGAGTGAGTGTGTGTCGAGTTATAGATTGGCGTCCTGTCCAGCGGCCAAAACGTTCTCCACTGGATGGGCATGGGGAACCCCCCCCCCAACACGACCCTAGTAGAGGATAAAGCGGAAGATCATTTAATCGATGGATAGAATCCAGGACAGGGGGCGCACTCATTCATACAATCACACTCTATATGGGGCAATTTGGAGCATTCCATTGGCCTTGATCCTTGTTTTTTGGACTGTGGGAGGAAACCGGAGAACCCGGAGGAAACCCACGCGGACACGGGGAGGACATGGAAACTCCACCCAGATTGGGATTCGAACCGGGAATGCCCAGCGCTGAGAGGCGAACATGCCAAACCACTAAGCCGCCGTGCCGCCTCCATCGATTCAGTCCTCTGAAATCTGTCCACCGCTGGTCACATGACGGACCGGAGCACCTGATGTCAGTGATTCAGTCGCGTGTCCCAATACTTTTGCTCGTATTGCGTAAGCGTCCTTTTAAAGACGTGACCTCCGATGTCTCATCGCCACTTTTGGTAATTGTGATGTCATAATGTCTTCGGTTCTTTTCCATGCCGCGGGGTCACGACCTCACCCCTGTAACACTCGGGCTAAACTTAGGGCCGCGCGGCGTGACGAAGCCCCCCCCTCCCCCCCCCCCCCCCCCCCCCCACCCCCCCCCCCCCCCCCCCCCCCCCCCCCCCCCCCCCCCCCCCCCCCCCCCCCCCCCCCCCCCCCCGAGCCAATCACAGACGTCCCCCTCGGCCGGCCCGTCACCAGAGCTCGACCCCGCCCTCACATGGACGTCTTCTGCAAAACCAGCAGTTCACGTCCCCGCTTCGCCAGCGCCGCACACTCTCGCTTCCTCTTTCTCCGCCAAACCTCAAAGACGCCAACGCGTCCGGACCCGACTTCACCGATCGGTCCGTGACCACGTGACCTTCACAACCTCGGAACCAAACCCTAAAACTGACCAGAAACTGACCGACAAAACCAGAAACGTCCAACCTCGTTAAATACAGACCTCGTTTTGGTGTCCCTGAGGGCCGAGTCCTGTTAAAGGTCACCGCGAGGGCAGTTTTTACCCCGGATACTTCTCCTAATGCCACCCTCCTCTTTATCTGAGTTTAGAAACCAGAACTCGAACGCTGAGAGGAGAACATGCTAAACCACTAAGCCACCGTGCTGCCCCCCTGCTATATTTCATTATTATTATTATTTATTTATTTTTCTAACATCCATCCATCATCTTCTGCTTTATCCTCTATTGGGGGGGGGGTTCCTCATGCCTATCCAGGGGAGAACGTTTCGGGCGCTGGGCAGATACACCCAGGACAGGGGGGCAATCTATCGCTGAACACACCCACTCACACACACACTCTATATGGGGCAATTTGGAGAACTCAATTGACTTGATCCATGTTTTTTTGGACTGTGGGAGGAAACCGGAGAACCCGGAGGAAACCCATGTGGAGACAGGGAGGACACGCAAACTCCACCCAGATTGGGACTGGAACCGGGAATCCCCAGTGCTGAGAGGAGAACATGCCAAACCACTAAGCCCTCGTGTCGTCCTTTTTCCTAACATAATATTTAAATTTAAATGAACTTGGGGTGTGGCACGGTGGCTTAGTGGTTAACTCCCCATCTGGGTGGAGTTTCCATGTCCTCCCCGTGTCCGCGTGGGTTTCCTCCCACAGTCCAAAAACATGGATCAAGGTCAATTGAATGCTCCAAATTGCCCCATATAAAGTGTGTCTGTGGAGTGAGTGTGTGTCCAGTGATGGATTGCCGTCCTGTCCTGGGTGTATCTGCCCAGCGCCCGAAACGTTCTCCCCTGGATGGGCATGGGGAACCCCCCCCCCCCCGCGACCCTGATAGAGGATAAAGCAGAAGATAATGAATGAATGAACTTGGGGTAAACGGGGTCCGTGAAACAGAATTTCGTGTTCATTTCGTGACGTAATAACTTGAGGAACTGGATCACGAAGGTGTTGGAACATAGTTTAGAACTTTGTGTGGGCCACACCGACCCTGCCCACCCAAATGCCCCCCCCAAACCCAACCCAATACCCAACCCAATGCCCAACCCAATACCCAACCCAATGCCCAACCCAATACCCAACCCAATGCCCAACCCAATACCCAACCATGTGTTCATGAGGCCTTCCCACAGTGTTGGTCCAAAATCCACCAATCAGGTGATTTTACTCACTTGTGTCATTGGGACTGAATAAAACACCGTGATCATGAGGGGTGCTTCACGGAGGTGCAGGTCTTGGATTTGGTTCCCGGTTGGGATGAGCAGGTTCCGTCATGTTCTCTTTAAACTCCTGACCGTCAGGTTCACCTCCTGAAGCGTCAAACACAAACGAACATAGGTTCTGGTCCTTCGGTGCGTGTGCACGTTCTCTACATGTGGCCTCTCTCTCTGGTTCAGTATAGTGAAGTGCGGAGGACGGGGTTGGTACGTCGCTCGCATGCTTTACACCGACATGTTTACCTTGATCCGAACGTTTGGCCGCCTGCCCCGACATTCCTCACCTCTCGTATTGTGGTATTTCTGGCTCGGCTCACTGCCGCTTTAATTCTTACCTCAGCGCTGAACTCCCGTCACCTCCCGATGCAAACATGTCTCGGGTTACACGCGGTGGTATCCCTCAGGGATCGACTCTTGGCTCCTCCTCGTTCCTTCATCGAGGTGGAGGTTTAAGGGGGAATTTGTTTGCTGAAGAGCAAACTTTAGTTTCTAAATTAAGATATATATATATTTTAAATATATATTCATTTTAATATAATTTAATATAAACATACAGGGGCGGCACAGTGGCTTAGTGGTTTGGCATGTTCTCCTCTCAGCGCTGGGGATTCCCGGTCCGAATCCCAATCTGGGTGGAGTTTCCATGTCCTCCCTGTGTCCGCGTGGGTTTCCTCCGTGTTCTCCGGTTTCCTCCCACAGTCCAAAAAACATGGATTCAAGGTCAATGGAGTTCTCCAAATTGCCCCATATAGAGTGTGTGTGTGTGTGAATGAGAGTGTGTTCAGTGATAGATTGCCCCCATGTCCTGGGTGTATCTGCCCAGCGCCCGAAACGTTCTCCCCTGAATGGGGCACCCCCCCCCCCCCCCCCGGTGACCCTTTGTGATTCTACAGTTACAGTCTGTAGTCCTTCTGGCAGGTGTTATTAGGGTGGTGGATGATTCTCGGTACTGCAGTGTCACTGACATGGTGGTGCAAGTGTGTTGGTGTGTGTGTGTTGGTGTGTGTGTGTTGGTGTGTGTGTGTTGGTGTGTGATGACCTACAGCTACACACACAGGGGCACAGTAAGGGGACAGTAGCTCAGTGGTTAGTGGTTAGTGGTTAGGGTGTTGGGTTATCAATCTGAAGGTTGGGGGTTCAAATCCCAGGTCCACTGAAGTTACCAGTGTGGGTCCTTGAGCGAGACCCTTATCCTCATTGCTCCAGGGGGCGCTGTGATGAACCCTGTGCTCACCTTGTAAGTCGCTTTGGATAAAAGCGTCCAATAAATGACCAAATGTAATCTACAAGGTGGAGCGGTGAAGCGAAGGTGTATAATAGAATATAATTAAACATTCCTGCGGCACCACCATGCCGAGAATCATCCACCACCCTAATAATAATAATATAATAAAATAATATTAGCAGTCGTTAAGGTCTCTGGAGCATCGTGAACGTGCAGCGTGGAACCCTCGTCGTGTTGAATCAGGAGTGGCCTTGTTGCAGAGTGTTTATGTGGATCTCTCTGAATGTATATAAACACCGTGGGTGTCAACCGAGCACGTGGAGGGGCCGGGGGAGGGGGGGGGGGGGCCCGGGAAGCGGTCCACTCTCGACTCAGCAGAAGTCCCCGCCAAGAGCCGCTTCAGCTCAGCTGTCGAGAAGCCGATACGAAACTTTATAGTGGAGTGTTCTTCCAAGTCCGTGGCTCAGGCCGTGTGCATTGGGGGGGGGGGCGGGTTGGTCAGCTCGCACCGATCTCGCACATGCTCAGATGACCGTCCCCACAGCTCCGGGGCCCCCGGCCCCCCCCGGCACACTTGTGATTTTTTTTCCGTGGCGCCTGCCAAGGACCGAGAGGAATTGCGAGTGCAAGGCGGGATGCCTGGTGCTCGGAATTCACCCTGCTCTGTGGAAAAAAACGGAGCGGGAGACCTCCACGCGCCCCGGCCGCGACTCTCATGACATCCTGTTCTAAATCGGTTCCTCCTCAGTTCCTCGGTGCTGGGGCTGTATCACGTTCCCCTCCTCTCTGAGGCTTTTCAACAACATTCTGTGGGCCCGTTTATTTAGAAGGGCAATCGCGAGGTCATGATCGCTGTACTGATTCATCCCAAAGACGCTTTAAGATATTCATATGTGGAAATCACACCTGAATCCTGGGTGTTTGCTGTATATTTAAAATATAAAAATAGACCAGATACCCAGAATATGGCCACTTCTTACGCCCTCAGTGCCACGCCCCGTTCCTCAGATCATTATGTCCCCTGGTGTAATAAACACTTATGTAATATGTAATCTGTAAGATAAAAGCTACGTAAATAAACTTGTGTGTGTATGTGTGTGTGTGTGTGTGTGTGTGTGTGTGTGTGTGTATATATATATATATATATATATATATATATATATAATATGTGTGTGTGTATATATTATATATATATATATATATATATATATATATATATATATATATATATATATATATATATATATATTTACCCATATGCATATATATATAATATATACACACACACATATATATACACATATAATATATACATAATATATATATATATATATATATATATATAATATATATATATATATATATATATATATATATATATATATTAATATATATAAATAATGTGTGTGTATATATATATGTGTGTGTGTGTGTGTGTGTGTGTGTGTGTATAAGCTATATATAAACTAAATACATAATCATTCAACAAGATTAATTTACTGTTGGAATTGGATCCTTGGCTCACAGTCGACATCCCAATTCATCCCAAATGTATTCAGTGAGGTTGATGTTAGGGTTCAGTATGGATCAGTGGGATTAAACTCAGACTTTTCAGATGTGCAGAGACGCAGTGTTGATGAGGGGGACGAAACGTCCACAAACTTTTGCTTGGTGTTTAAAATGATGTGGAATTCACGCAGGATTGAAATTGAAGGTCGTGCTGTTTGTGCGTTTGATTAAAAAATGCATATTAATCATCGAGTTGCTCCATGGCTGCGTCCCAAATCACATATATAGTGGCAAACAGCGAGGTAGTCCTGGACTTGGTCTTTTCTGTGTGGAGTTTGCATGTTCTCCTCATGTCTCTATGGGTTTCAGGTTACTAACTAACCCTCAGTATGAATCAATGTGTCTAAGTTAAAGATGTAGTGGATTAATGGTCAACACGACACAACATTGCGTTCGTATTTTTAATGAACTCTAAAATATAAGTATAAATCGTTCATAAAACACACAGATATAAAAGCCACGCAGTAACACGTCACGGGCCGCAGGCTCAGATCCGAGTCCTGATAGCTGCTCGCTGAGATACAGTACAGTGCAATCAACACCACGGGTCCGTAAACAAAGTCCTGGAACCTTACACAGGTGCCAAACGGGGGCGGAGTTTGCATTTGACTCATATAGGTATAATGGTGGATGTTTATGGGTCCATTGGGCTGATTTTTTTTTTTTTAGTAATTCAACCGAGGCAGGTCATAAGATCTGGGTTTAAGTGTTGTCGGGAGTGCTGTGGTGACCTGGTTTGTCCACAAGAGGGCATGTTCCACATCCAGAGTTCATCAGAACAGCTCACACTATAAAGTTTTAGAAAACACTCTTATATTTCTGCAACATCATAAAAAAATACTTCTTACAGTACAGAAGAAAAAAAGGAGACGTGAGGTTCTCCTTAAAATGCTGCCCAACAGACCACAACGAGCATCATCCTCATCCTCGTCCTCATCTTCATCACAGAAGGTCAGTGAGTGTCCGGACGATGAGGGTCAATGCTCCGTGTTTGTGTCCGAATCGGTTGGATATCTTTCGGGGTTTGCGCGCAGAGTCCGGTTTCCGATCTCAGAATGGAAGGGTGTCCATGAAGATCTTCTCCACGATGGGTGGTGGAGGCACCAGGTCCTCCAGCTTTAGGTAGAAGATGCGCTGCAGGCCCTGCGTGCTCAAAGTCCTGAGTTCCGGCAGCTTGCTGAGCAGCCGGGACAGACTGGGCTGAGACCTGCTCTGATCCATGCTGCTGCAGCCGGCGACGTGGTTCCTCAGACCCGAGATCAGACGGTTCTGAAGCTCCTCCACCCGCTTCGGTTCCTTCAGACCATGTCGATCTGAAAAGAGATTTAAGGTAAACATAAGTCTTCAGTGTGTTTGGACCTCGGCGTGTTTGGACGTCGGCGTGTTTGGACGTCGGCGTGTTTGGACGTCGGTGTGTTTGGACCTCGGTGTGTTTGGACGTCGGCTTGTTTGGACGTCAGTGTGTTTGGACCTCGGTGTGTTTGGACGTCGGTGTGTTTGGACGTCGGTGTGTTTGGACCTCGGTGTGTTTGGACGTCGGCTTGTTTGGACGTCAGTGTGTTTGGACCTCGGTGTGTTTGGACGTTGGTGTGTTTGGACCTCAGAGTGTATGAACGTCAGAGTGTTTGGACCTCGGTGTGTTTGGACCTCGGTGTGTTTGGATCCTCAGTGTGTTTGGACCTCGGTGTGTTTGGACCTCAGAGTGTTTGGGTCCTCAGAGTGTTTGGACCTCGGTGTGTTTGGACCTCAGAGTGTATGAACGTCAGAGTGTTTGGACCTCAGTGTGTTTGGACCTCAGAGTGTTTGGACCTCGGCGTGTTTGGACCTCAGAGTGTTTGGACCTCGGTGTGTTTGGACCTCAGAGTGTATGAACGTCAGAGTGTTTGGACCTCGGCGTGTTTGGACCTCAGAGTGTTTGGACCTCGGCGTGTTTGGACCTCGGCGTGTTTGGACCTCGGCGTGTTTGGACCTCGGCGTGTTTGGACGTCGGCGTGTTTGGACCTCAGTGTGTTTGGACCTCGGCGTGTTTGGACCTCGGTGTGTTTGGACGTCGGCTTGTTTGGACTTCAGTGTGTTTGGACCTCGGTGTGTTTGGACCTCGGTGTGTTTGGACCTCGGTGTGTTTGGACTTCAGTGTGTTTGGACCTCGGTGTGTTTGGACCTCGGTGTGTTTGGACCTCGGTGTGTTTGGACCTCGGTGTGTTTGGACCTCAGAGTGTTTGGACCTCAGAGTGTTTGGACCTCGGTGTGTTTGGACCTCAGAGTGTTTGGACCTCGGCGTGTTTGGACCTCGGTGTGTTTGGACGTCGGCGTGTTTGGACCTCGGTGTGTTTGGACGTCGGCTTGTTTGGACTTCAGTGTGTTTGGACCTCGGTGTGTTTGGACCTCGGTGTGTTTGGACCTCGGTGTGTTTGGACTTCAGTGTGTTTGGACCTCGGTGTGTTTGGACCTCGGTGTGTTTGGATCCTCAGTGTGTTTGGACCTCGGTGTGTTTGGACCTCGGTGTGTTTGGACCTCAGAGTGTTTGGACCTCGGTGTGTTTGGACCTCAGAGTGTTTGGACCTCGGTGTGTTTGGACCTCAGAGTGTTTGGACCTTGGTGTGTTTGGACGTCGGCTTGTTTGGACTTCAGTGTGTTTGGACCTCGGTGTGTTTGGACCTCGGTGTGTTTGGACTTCAGTGTGTTTGGACCTCGGTGTGTTTGGACCTCGGTGTGTTTGGATCCTCAGTGTGTTTGGACCTCGGTGTGTTTGGACCTCGGTGTGTTTGGACCTCAGAGTGTTTGGACCTCGGTGTGTTTGGACCTCAGAGTGTTTGGACCTCAGAGTGTTTGGACCTCGGTGTGTTTGGACCTCAGTGTGTTTGGACCTCAGAGTGTTTGGACCTTGGTGTGTTTGGACCTCAGAGTGTTTGGACCTCAGAGTGTTTGGACCTCGGTGTGTTTGGACCTCGGTGTGTTTGGACCTCAGAGTGTTTGGACCTTGGTGTGTTTGGACCTCGGTGTGTTTGGACCTCAGAGTGTTTGGACCTTGGTGTGTTTGGACCTCAGAGTGTTTGGACCTCAGAGTGTTTGGACCTCGGTGTGTTTGGACCTCAGAATGTTTGAACCTTGGTGTGTTTGGACCTCAGTGTGTTTGGACCTCAGAATGTTTGAACCTTGGTGTGTATGGACCTCAGTGTGTGTAACGTCTTCAGGGTTGGAGGCGATGCCCTCACCTGTTATGATGACGAGGGCGGCCATGCAGGAGAAGGCCGTGATGTCCAGACTCATGCGGCGCAGACTGTTAGAAAAGTCCATAATGGAATCGAGCCAATCGCCGAAGCCGCGGACGCACTGCAGGCGGTGCAGGACCACGCCGTTACAGAAGATCAGCCTGTCCTCCTCGGGGTTGGACCTGCGACCGGAAAACAGGAAGGTTGTTTATATAAACACAAATAATATAAAAAATTCATTCACTAAAAACCAAATGATTCATTGAAACCTGAATCAGTTCATTTGATTCCATGAGCTGAATCAGCAAAAAGACTCTAATGGATTTATTTTATTTATTTATTTTTTTTTTTATAAAAACCACCCAAAATTTTCACTTAAGACAGAGTCAGTTTGCTGAAGTGAATCCGAGTCATTTGCCCGAACAAACTGAATCAACTCGCATCATGTGCTGAAAGACTCATGTGCTAAAAGTGACTCCTCCCGGCTCCCTGATATAAATATAATCTATTATATACTTTTATAATATTAATATTATATTATGTTAATATAATTAATATAATTGAATGCACATTTTTAATATAACTTATGAAGCGGAGTCTGTTTTTCAGGAGTGACCAGCAGGTGGCGGTTCCTCGTCGTACCTGTAAGCCAGTCTCAGAATGAAGAGCTCCACGAACGCCGACTCCAGGAGGAGCTCCTGGTCCTCAGGACAGAACGAGCGGAACCCCGGGATGGCCTCCGCCCATTTCTGCACCACCTCCATGGTCCCGGTCAGGAGATCGTAGAACTGCTTGATGTCCTCGGCGTCCACCTTCTCAGGCGGGTTCCTCACGTCGTCGTGATACTGAATGTTGAAAAGGTACGTGGAACGTTTAGGTGGTTGACTTTTACGACGCAGCATGAGAACATTTCAGAACCTTTAGTTTTACAGACATTCTGATTTTTAACAAATAATAAACCGAAACGAGGTGAAGATCAAATACAGGTTCAGGATCAATAGAGCTCGAGTTCAGGATCAACAGAGCTTGAGTTCAGGATCAACAGAGCTCGAGTTCAAGGTCAACAGAGCTCGAGTTCAGGATCAACAGAGCTCGAGTTCAGGGTCAACAGAGCTCGAGTTCAGGGTCAACAGAGCTCGAGTTCAGGGTCAACAGAGCTCGAGTTCAGGGTCAACAGAGCTCGAGTTCAGGGTCAACAGAGCTCGAGTTCAGGGTCAACAGAGCTCGAGTTCAGGATCAACAGAGCTCGAGTTCAGGATCAACAGAGCTCGAGTTCAGGATCAACAGAGCTCGAGTTCAGGGTCAACAGAGCTCGAGTTCAGGGTCAACAGAGCTCGAGTTCAGGATCAACAGAGCTTGAGTTCAGGATCAACAGAGCTCGAGTTCAGGATCAACAGAGCTCGAGTTCAGGACCAACCGATCTCGAGTTCAGGGTCAACAGAGCTTGAGTTCAGGGTCAACAGAGCTCGAGTTCAGGGTCAACAGAGCTCGAGTTCAGGATCAACAGAGCTCGAGTTCAGGATCAACAGAGCTCGAGTTCAGGATCAACAGAGCTCGAGTTCAGGATCAACAGAGCTCGAGTTCAGGACCAACCGATCTCGAGTTTAGGAGCAACAGAGCTGGAGTTCAGGATCAACAGAGCTCAAGTTCAGGGTCAACAGAGCTCGAGTTCAGGATCAACAGAACTCGAGTTCAGGAGCAACAGAGCTCGAGTTCAGGATCAACAGAGCTCGAGTTCAGGATCAACAGAGCTTGAGTTCAGGATCAACCGAGCTCGAGTTCAGGAGCAACAGAGCTCGAGTTCAGGAGCAACAGAGCTCGAGTTCAGGACCAACCGATCTCGAGTTTAGGAGCAACAGAGCTGGAGTTCAGGATCAACAGAGCTCAAGTTCAGGGTCAACAGAGCTCGAGTTCAGGATCAACAGAACTCGAGTTCAGGAGCAACAGAGCTCGAGTTCAGGATCAACAGAGCTCGAGTTCAGGATCAACAGAGCTTGAGTTCAGGATCAACCGAGCTCGAGTTCAGGAGCAACAGAGCTCGAGTTCAGGAGCAACAGAGCTCGAGTTCAGGACCAACCGATTTCGAGTTTAGGAGCAACAGAGCTGGAGTTCAGGATCAACAGAGCTCAAGTTCAGGGTCAACAGAGCTTGAGTTCAGGATCAACAGAACTCGAGTTCAGGAGCAACAGAACTCGAGTTCAGGAGCAACAGAGCTCGAGTTCAGGATCAACAGAGCTCGAGTTCAGGATCAACAGAGCTCGAGTTCAGGAGCAACAGAGCTCGAGTTCAGGAGCAACAGAGCTCGAGTTCAGGATAAAGTTCAGGATCAACAGAGCTCGAGTTCAGGGTCAACACAGCTCCGGTATAGGACTAACAGAGCTCGAGTTCAGGGTCAACAGAGCTCGAGTTCAGGAGCAACAGAGCTCGAGTTCAGGATAAAGTTCAGGATCAACAGAGCTCGAGTTCAGGAGCAGTAATTTAAGATTAACAGTACTTTAATCCAGGATCAACAGACCTCAAATACAGGATCAATTGAGTTTGAGTACAGGATCGACTGAGCTCGAGTTCAGGATCACTAGAGCTTAAAAAAGCGTGACGACAGGTTTGAGACGGTCATTACCTTGGAGTAGTCCAGTTTCCCCAGAGCAGGGTTGAACTCCATGTGCGCTCGCACCAGGGCGGCGGTGATGTTCACGGGTGCTGCATCCGGAAGGTTCTTGGGTTTGGAAGGCAGCCGTCCCCGTCGCCCTTTAAGGCTGTCCGTTCGTACCACTGAAAGATGAAAGAACATTAGACCTGCAGACGTGGACCGTCCACCGGCGGCGTGTCGGTGCAGACGGAGGTCGCGGGGGCGTCTTACCTTCCTTCACCATCCCCACAGCCAGGCACTTTTGGAACCGGCAGAACTGACAGCGGTTGCGGCGCCGCTTGTCGACGGGACAGTCCTTATTGCCGAGACAGACGTATTTAGCATTTTTCTGAACAGTCCTCTGTGGAGACATTTAAGAAGTGTCAGATCAGCGGACGAGGGTCCACCCGAGAACCCCGCGGGTCACTCGCAACCTCCGACCTCCGACTCACCTTAAAAAACCCCTTGCACCCTTCACATGTGCGAACTCCGTAGTGCTGACAGGAGGCGTTGTCCCCACACACTGCGCAGTGGCCCTCGTTGGGACCGCGTGGTTTCTGGGACGTCTCGAACGGTTCGTCGGTCAGCGGCGGACTCCTCAGGCAGGCGCCATCGAGGTCCAACGACTGGAAGGGAAGCGGAGAGCCGTGATGGAGCCTGAAGGCGTCCTGGTCGCCGAGCTGCAGCTGATCCCGGGCGGGCGACCCCCTCTCGAGTGGGGTGTTGAAAGTGAAAAAGGAGGGCTGCTGGTGCAGGGCGTTGACCTCGGACGGCCACGAGGTGACCGGGAACGGGCTGAAGGCGCTCTCCCAGGTGGACGCCGACTGGCCCTGGAAGCCTGGCGTGGAAGGCGACGGCGCCGAGGAGAGCGGGCTTTGGTAGTAATCAGATCCACACGAGGACAGGGTCTCGTCCAGGCAGCCGAGCCCGAAGTGACCCGGGTAACAGCCGTACACCTGGATGTCGTCCAGCTTGAGGGGCGACTGACGGCCTCGCGGGCTGGACGCCCCCAGGACGGAGCCGTGGAGCTCCCCGGCGACGTGCGTCTGCACGGCGGGCGATATCGACGCCATGAACTGGCAGGAGAAGGTGTCCAGCTCGCCGGGGTGGTTCTCCACCAGGGTGCTGATGCTGGGCAGCGAGGGCTGGACGCTAAAGTCCATGCAGAGCTTGTTGGGGAGTCCCGAATTCAGGAAGTCGCCGCTGCCAAAGTAGTTGCTTTCGTAGGACACGGCTCCGTACTGGCTCTCGACGCAAGGCATCACTGCAGCTGCGGACACAGGGACCAGTGTTAGAACCTTGCGAGGCGCTCGCTGGCGCCATCTGTCAGCACCTCGCCGCCGGGTGGAAGTGCCACTTCGGAGACATCTTATCACCTCCCGGGAGAAACGAGCTGCCGGTGTGCGTTTTCAAACGCGTCCCGATGATGGAACGCCTCATTACCCTGATGGAGGTACATCTGCAGCTTGGGTTTCAGCTGCGGGCCCCGGGCCAACCTACAGACGCCGCGGGGGACCGCGGGGCCACACCACAGTGCCGCTATCTTTATTGGGCGGTCTGTATTTTAATCACGTAAATTCATTCATTGATTCATTATCTTCAGCTTTATCCTCTAATAGGGTCGGGGGGGGGGGGGTTCCCCATGCCCATCCCCATCCAGGGGAGAACGTTTCGGGCGCTGGGCAGATACACCCAGGACAGGGGGGCAATCTATCACTGGACACACACTCACTCACACAGACACACTCTATATGGGGCAATATGGAGAACTCAATTGACTTGATCCATGTTTTTGGACTGTGGGAGGAAACCGGAGAACCCGGAGGAAGCCCACGCGGACACGGGGCCCTTAATCAAGTAAATTAATCAACAAAAATACACAATACGGCCACAGATACGACGACTTTACCCGGGGGGGGCGTCCCATTTCACGACCTGGAGCCTACTGGTGCGGTCAGCACCACTGGACAAGTATGAGGGGCCTTCCCTAAACTGTTTAGGCATACAGCATATGGAGGCATAGTACGCCCTGCTTCAGGTATATATACTGGCAACTTTTTTTGCGTATTTGTCGCTTATGGACCCGGCTCACCATCGCAGTTCCAATTCATCCCGAAGGTGTTTGCTGGGAAACCTATCTCACGCAGTCCTGCATTCATGGGCTTTGCTGGAAACTGAAAAATACGGGCCTTCCCCAAACTGTTGCCGAAATGTTGGAGGCATGGAGCTGTTCCAAAAAAAAAAAAATTTTTTTTTTTTAATTGCACGATTTTTTAAAAAGTATTTAAATGTTAGGTATCGATCAGTCATCAGTGATCAGGTTTAGGACTTCGTGGGTCCCTCTTTTTCTCTGACCCCTGACCGGTTGGCACCTCCGGGGGCAGCAGGCATTCTGGTGGGGGGGGGGGGGGGGGGGGGGGGTATGTGCAGATCGTCAGACACTTTACACATAAACTGTGGACAAGAGCGAGGCCAAAACGACACGCGATCCCCCTGCGCTTCCTTCTTTGGAGCGCGTGGATGCTTGGCATTATGGGGGGGGGTGGGTATGGATGGGGGGGGGGGGTGTAACCATCAGCTGTGAACTCATAAAACGATCCCGGCGGTGATTCAACTAAACAAACGAGGGTTCTGCTCAGTCTCTGAGGTTCTGCAGCTTCTTATTCTCAAACGACATCCCATAATTAACTGCAACCTCACTACATGAGCAGAAGTATCGGGACGCACCTTTTTTTTTTTTATTAATTTACTAAATTGAGGTTTGCATTCCATCGATGGCTTGTGCGAACAGTTTGGGGAAGGCCCCCTTTTTTTCTGTTCACCATCGTGTTTATGCAAAAAATAATAATAAATAAAAAAATTTAAATTTAAAAAAGTATTTTATAATTATTATAAATATTATAATAATATAATATTATTGTAAATAACTACATCCATCCAATGTATTTGGGATGAACTGGAACGGAGATTGCGAGAGGTTCTCTCATGCAACATCAGAGTCCGACCTCGCATCGGACCTGTACTTGTACAATGACCAGAAAGTTATCAAGGATCTGATCTAACGTTCTACTGACAGAACGCTGCAGGGGGACACTGTCCCCCCAAAATCCTACCACAAAAAAGACTTTATTTTGTAGGAGTCGACTCCGCAAAGGAGGAATCGTGTGTCCCGGTTCTTTCGGCTATTTAGTTGAAGACGTCAGATGCAGAATGACGGAGACGACTAACTATTGTTTTCAGAGTAAATGTCATAGAGGAACAACGTGGGCCTTCCCTAAAGTGTTGGACGCATAGTATAAAATGTCAACCAAAATAAACGCTATGATCTAATTTAATTTAATATGAATATCAATGCGCCGGTTATAAAGCGCCCCTCGGTCACAGCCCCGTTATAACGGCAGTATGAAGGCTAAAGCACGCGCCCTGACGGCGGGACTCACCCGTGGGTCGTGTCCGTGCGGCGCGTGTAAATCCCACTCTCGGATCGGACGCTGATCGGCTCGCTCCTCCGCGGCGGCTCTCCGCTCCTCTCCGCTACACCTGACCATATATTTTGGCCGTGACGTCGCCGCGGGGTGGGAGGGGGCGTGGCCTGACCTAATAAGGCGCGCGGCAGGAAAGGCTTTTCCGGGCGCCGCCACCAATGGTGCGCGTCGCGTCGTGGCGCGCGCGCGCCCACGCAACGCGCCCCTGACGCACGCGCGCCGCCGGGATTCCATTGACGCAACAGCGGTGCGGAACCCGCGCGCGCTCCAAAATTAGCAGCCGAAGGGAGCCGCGCGCGGGGGGGGGGGGGGCGTGACGTCACGGCCCACGCCGCGTCCGGGTCTCCTCCGTGCGCGGGCGCTCCGAAGTAAACACGCGGCGAGACGCTTTATTTATAAAGCCTTTATTTACCTTTATGAACCCTTTATTAACTTTAATTAAATTTAACCTTCATTAACTTCGAAATTAATTAACTTTAAACTTCATTAACGTTAACAAGCGAAGTTTAAAAATCAGAGGTTTTTACGATTTAAACAGCAGATTATCAGTTTATTGTTGATGTTGCTGCTAATTAATACGAAAATGAAGCAGCATCATATTTAATAATCATTATTAATATCATATATTATTATAATTATATATATATATATATATATATATATATATATATTAGTGGCTTAGTGGTTTAACATGTTCTCCTCTCAGCGCTGGGGATTCCCGGTTCGAATCCCCATCTGGGTGGAGTTTGCATGTCCTCGCCGTGTCCGCGTGGGTTTCCTCCGGGTTCTCCGCTTTCCTCCCACAGTCCAAAAACTTGGATTCAAGGTCAATCGAATTCTCCAAATTGCCCCATATAGAGTGTGTCTGTGTGAGTGAGTGTGTGTCCAGCGATAGACTGGCGTCCTGTCCTGGGTCTATCTGCCCAGCGCCCGAAACGTTCTCCCCTGGATGGGCATGGGGAACCAAACCCCCCCCCTCCCCCACCCGCTACCCCAATAGAGGATAAAGCGGGAGATAATGGATGAATATTATTTAATATAAACATACAGGGTGGCACGGTGGCTTAGTAGTTTAGCATGTTCTCCTCTCAGTGCTGGGGGATTCCCGGTTTGGATTCCTGTTCCAGTGTAAAGGTCCATAAAGACATGGACATGGACGTGTGAGTTTGTGGAAGTTCTTGACCCACGCAGGACCTGCGTCCAACACCTCGAGACTTATAAACTACAGCAGACCGTGAGCCGGGTCCTCTGATCCCACATCAATGGACATGACATATCCCTCAGACCCGAGCTCCTGTAGGTGTGATGTCTCAGTGTCCTCACACGTTCTGTTCACACAGTGTGTGTTAAATCGGCGTCCCCGTCGCGTCCTCTCGCTGTTGTGTCCTCGCTGCAGTCCTCCCGTCTGCTTTCTGTGTTAACGGTTCCTTCCTTTTATAGATCTGCGTTTACATTCAGACCCTTAAACAGACACGAGCTTGAGCTCAGACGGAGGACATGCCAGTTCCTCCGAGGCCTCACCCCCCCCCCCAGTCCGGTAGCTTAACCGCCGCGCTACCACTTCCTGTTTATTTACGGATCTCCTAAAGCGACCTCGTCGGAAACAAAGCCGTTGACCCGAGACGCTCACGCGACGCAGGACCGTTCGTCTCTCGATGGACGGCCGAGGACGAGGACAACTTTGACGTTTTCCAGGGAATTACCCACAGACACCCTGAGCATGCAGGTCTGAAGAAGTGAGGACCGCACGGTGCGCTAACGACCTCAATGTCCTCATCATGATGACGTCGGACATGTCCAAAAAAAAAAAAAACTCGTCTCCTTTTGTTTAAAAACACGGAGGTGTGAATGGGAGGCGGGGCCAGAGACGCCATCATCTCACCTGCTTCCCTGGCTCCGCCTCCCATTCACCACCTGTGTTAAAAATGAAGAATAATCACATTTTTAAGGTGATTTGTGGGGATGGGGGGGGATTCAAGGTCAATTGAATTCTCCAAGTTGCCCCATATAGAGTGTGTCTTTGTGAGTGAGAGTGTGCCCAGCGATATGGATTGACGTTCTCCCCTGGATGGGCATGGGGAACCCCCCCCCCCCCCCCCCCCCCCCGCGAGCGACCCTAATGGAGGATAAAGCGGAAGAGAAAGGAATGGATGGAAAATGAAGCCGTAATTTTATTCCCAGCTTCACACGAGCGCGTCATAACACCCAGAGTTCCCGGTTGTGGGGGGCGGGGGGGCATTGGGGGGGTGGGGTTGGGGGGGTGGGGTAGTTCAGTGCAGATGAGCATCATGGACTTACATCACAGTCAGAGATCACCTCTCATTAAGAGTGTGAGAATGAGGTGTAAGGTCTGATGCCAACGCCGAAACGTACAAACGGCTGTGCCACACCCCACAGACGTGACGGGACAGGCCTCAAACATAACAGAGCCGGAAAAAAAATAGAAGAAGGAAAAAGAAAACGTGCCGCAGGAAATGAGGTCACAGACAGACAGCGAGAGAGAGAGAGAGAGAGAGAGAGTGAGTGAGAGAGAGACAGAGAGAGAGAGTGAGAGAGACAGCGAGAGAGAGAGAGAGAGAGAGAGAGAGAGAGGGCGAGAGAGAGAGAGAGAGAGAGAGAGACAGAGAGAGAGAGAGAGAGGGAGGGCGAGAGAGAGAGAGGGAGGGCGAGAGAGAGAGAGAGACAGAGAGAGAAAGACAGAGAGAGAGACAGAGAGACAGAGAGAGAGAGAGTGAGCAAGAGAGAGAGAGAGGGCGAGAGAGAGAGACAGAGAGAGAAAGACAGAGAGAGAGACAGAGAGAGAGAGAGAGAGGGAGGGCGAGAGAGAGAGAGGGAGGGCGAGAGAGAGAGAGAGACAGAGAGAGAAAGACAGAGAGAGAGACAGAGAGACAGAGAGAGAGAGAGTGAGCAAGAGAGAGAGAGAGGGCGAGAGAGAGAGACAGAGAGAGAAAGACAGAGAGAGAGACAGAGAGAGAGAGAGAGTGAGAGAGAGACATAGAGAGAGACAGAGAGACAGAGAGAGAGACAGAGAGAGAGAGAGACAGAGAGAGAGAGTGAGAGAGAGAGAGACAGAGATAGAGAGAGAGAGGGAGGGCGAGAGAGCTGCACTCAGTTCCACTGAAGCGTTCCCTCGTGTTGTACCTCGGCTGCCGTGTGAAGGCGTGGCTGTGGGTTCCACGGTTCTGCAGCCGTGTGAAGGCTGTGGGTTCCATGGTTCTGCAGCCGTGTGAAGGCTGTGGGTTCCACGGTTCTGCAGCCGTGTGAAGGCGTGGCTGTGGGTTCCACGTTCTGCAGCCTGTAAAGACTGTGGGTTCCACGGTTCTGCGAGGTTCTGTCTGCAGTCCCGGGTGGGAACCCGGCAGAACCCCGGACTGTGGGGTGTCCTCATTGGTTGAGAAGAAGGAGACGGAGCAGCTCTGTATTTAACAGCATGTCTGTTAGTGAAGTCCCCGCCCCCCCCGCTCGGAACGCACCGCCGTTTGTTTTGGGTTTGGGAAACATCGGCGCCCACGTGGAAACGTCTTCCCTCCATGAGTGTCCTCCACGCGCCTGCTGTCCATGCGTCTCCACAGCTCTGTCACCGGGATAGGCCTCTAACCTCCACTAACAATTAACAATGTTATGTCTCCCTTATATTCACAGTTTCTGTTATTTCACATTTCCATTTTATGCTAACTATTCATTCATTATCTTCTGCCTTATCCTCTATTAGTGTCGCGGGGGGGGGGGTTCCCCATGCCCATCCAGGGGAGAACATTTCGAGCGCTGGGCAGATACACCCAGGACACGGTGCCAATCTATCGCTGGACACATGCACACTCTATATGGGGCAATTTGGAGAACCCAATTGACTTGATCAATGTTTTTGGACTGTGGGAGGAAACCGGAGAACCCGGAGGAAACCCACGCGGACACGGGGAGAACATGGAAACTCCACCCAGATGGGGATTCGAACCGGGAATGCCTAGTGCTGAGAGGAGAACATGCTAAATCACTAAGCCGCCGTGCCGCCTACTACATTTTATATATTATATTGATAGTTGTATATCCATCCATTATCTTCTGCTTTATCCTCTATTAGGGTCGCGGGGGGAGGATCTGTAAGAATGATGTTGGCATGACGCCTGACGTGTTGGACTCCTGGACAGGACAGTCAAGGTCTGTGTGGGGTTTTGCATGTTCTCCCTGTCCACATGGGTTTCTTTCGGGCAACCACGCAACCCAAAAACATACTAATAGGTTTGTTAAAGATATTAAAGATATAAATTTCCCTCTGTGGTTTAGCATGTTCTCCTCTCAGCGCTGGGGATTCCCGCTTCGAATCCCAATCTGGGTGGAGTTTGCATGTCCTCCCCGTGTCCGCGTGGGTTTCCTCCGGGTTCTCCGGTTTCCTCCCACAGACCAAAAACATGGATCAAGGTCAATTGAGTTCTCCAAAATTGGTCCATATAGAGTGTGTGTCCAGTGATGGATTGCCCCCTTGTCCTGGGTGTATCTGCCCAGCGCCCGAAACTTACTCCTCTGGATGGAGCAGCGACTTACCCGCCCCCCTCCCAAAGACAATGAACGAATTTATTTCCTTTCTACTATTTTATTTGTAATATTGATGTATCTCAACATCCGCACCTAAAAATTTTTTTTTAGGTTTTTGGCGAAATAAAGCTTCCGATTCTGGATGGTCAAGCGGTCATGGTGCATCTTGACCTGGCTCTGTCACCGGGATAGTCCTCTTACTTTTAGCAACAAATGACAATTTTTTCTGTCCGTCTCCAGCTTTCGCGGCAACAGTTAGGGGACGGTCCTTCTTCCAACCGCAGGACTGTGTTGGTAATACAGGTCCATTCCCTCTAAAGTTCTTCATGTGCCTAAACCAGTGATTCTCAATTATTTTCTGTTAAGCCCCCCCTAGGAAGAAGAAAACATTTTGCGCCCCCCCACACACATGCACACTCACCTCCCCCCCACATGATTTATCCCCCCAAATTTATCAAAAATAGGATAAATTATTTTTACACGCCCACTGTAGTATGATTTGTCTCTAAATTTGTTATAAATACACCTCTTTTATAACAATGTATCCTTATTAACAATAAAGAATACAAAAAAGAAAAATATAGATCAACTTAGAACAAAGAATAATTTGATTTACTTTGTTTTTTAGTTTGTAACTGAAACGAATTAAATCTTTATTTAAACGTGAAACATTTTTGAACTGACTGGCATTTGATACTGAAAAATGAAATTAAATAAAATCGATAAATAATAATAAATTCAAATTCATCAGCAACATTCATTCAGGAGCACAATTTATTAACACTTTAACCTACAAAACAAAAATGAATACAACAATTTGTGCTGTTTTTTTTTTTTTTGTATTTTGTTTTTTTGAGGAAGTCAGAACTGATGTCTCCAACGCTGATGTCTTTCATAAAGCGTTAATATTTGCTGGCTCTACGTGTCACGTTTACGATTTAAAAACTCAGGCGGTTTATCAGCGTGATCGGGGTGTAATGTCTTTAAGTGACGCCTTCATTTATTTGGCTTCACGCTGTCCACTGCCAACATTTAAAGACACAGCAGACACATCGGTCTTTCTTCGTCTCCCACCTTCGTTACAGTGAAGCCAAGCGCTACGTTCGCTTCGACATTTAGTTTTCGGTTGACTTTTGTTTCTCGTTATCTTCGTCTCTCTCCGTCTTTCTCTCCTCATCTCTGTTAAATATTTCTCCATGTTGTCTCTTGAGGGTTTGTTCAATGCACTTAATATCACTTGCTCTGTGATTTCTTGTTATGCGCCCCCCCAGGCACCGCACTGCGCCCCCCTAGGGGGGCGCGCCCCACTATTTGAGAAGCACTGGCCTAAACCCACGTGAACTGCCTCAAGCTCAAAGCTCTGAGATGAATCAGAACCCCGACAGCAATCCGGACTGACACCAGGCTCTGATTTCGGCTGTGCAGGTGCGACGGTCAGGTGACCACACGCCTAACCTGTGGAGTATGAGGGTGAAATGCAGCTCCGCGCACCTTCTGACGTTACAGAGCTAAACCCGGGCCTGCATGGGATCTCCGGTCCCGCGGGGGAGGTCTTATTTAGGACACGGCGAGAGGCGATCCGTACGGCCTCGCGCCTCGTGTCCTCGCCGACGCATTTGGGAGGTCTCTTCTGTCCCCGCACTAATTGGCCCCCGATTCTTCGGAGGGCATTGTGTTATTTTTAAAGCGTGGTGAGAAAAGCCAGAGGAGATTCCGTGTAATCACACTTACAAACACACGGTTCCTCGGTGGCGGCCGCCGAGCTCGGGTTCTAAACACGGACACTCGAGACGCCCGGCTGCTCGCTCGCCGGAGACGCTTCACTCCGCGCGAGTTCACTTCGTCCAGCCGCGAGTGCCGTGTGGGTTCTGTTTATATTGAGCTGTCAGCACTTTTTTAACGGGGCGAGCCAGCAGGAGGCACCGGTTAGTTCAGCTGTCTCGGTCTGATAGCACGTCTTTAGAGGACCTGTTCTATACCACAATGATGTCTTTTATATACTGCTTTATATACTGTAAACATGGACCGCTGCAGTACTCATGCCAGGCCAATGGGGGCAGTGTCATTTTACCATATTATCACCCAAAAAAGCAAAAAAATCACTTCCAAAGTCACCCGTCGGACCGCGGGAACTAAAATGGACCTCAACTGTTGACTGCTAAAGCAATAAACCCCCGTAAATACGCAAGTACGACACACTATGTCGATAATGTTACCAATTTTTTGTTTTGCACATTCAAAATTTATTTTTTTGTTTTTTGAGTTTTGCGCAGCGACAGAGTCGAGGAAGGTAATTAACGCACCTGCCTGAGGTCCTGCAGAGCATAGGGTCCATACAGAAGCAACCTTAGGGTCGGATCCGGGGCCCCAGAGCCCCGGGGCTGTCAAATCAGAATCGGAAGCTTTATTTCGCCAAAAACTTAAAAAAAAATTTAGGTGCAGATGTCGAGATACATCAATATTACAAATAAAATAATAGAAAGGAAATAAATTCGTTCATTATTTTTGGGAGGGGGGCGGGTAAGTCGCTGCTCCATCCAGAGGAGTAAGTTTCGGGCACTGGGCAGATACACCCAGGACAGGGGGGCAATCTATCACTGGACACACACTCTATATGGGGCAATTTTGGAGAACTCAACTGACCTTGATCCATGTTTTTTGGTCTGTGGGAGGAAACCGGAGAACCCGGAGGAAACCCATACGGACACGGGGAGGACATGCAAACTCCACCCAGATGGGGATTCGAACCGGGAATCCCCAGCGCTGAGAGGAGAACATGCCAAACCACAGAGGGAAATTTATATCTTTAATATCTTTAACAAACCTATTAGTATGTTTTTGAGTTGCGTGGTTGCCCGAAGGAAACCCATGTGGACAGGGAGAACATGCAAACCCCACACAGCCCTTGATTGTCCTGTCCAGGAGTCCAACACGGCGTCATGCCAACATCAGATTGTTACAGCTCTGATGTTTGAGCTTCATTCATTCATTTATTATCTCCCGCTTTGTCCTCTATTAGGGTCGCGGGGGGGGGGTTCCCCATGTCCATCCAGGGGAGAACGTTTCGGGCGCTGGGCAGATACACCCAGGACAGGGGGGCAATCTATCACTGGACACACAGACACACTCTATATGGGGCAATTTGGAGAACTCAATTGACCTTGATCCATGTTTTTTGGACTGTGGGAGGAAAGCGGAGAACCCGGAGAAAACCCACGCGGACATGGAGAGGACATGCAAACTCCACCCAGATGGGGATTCGAACCGGGAATCCCTAGCGCTGAGAGGAGAACATGCCAAACCACTAAGCCACCTATGCACCGCCCCTATGTTTGAGTCTGATTTTAATTTTATTATTTATTATTATTATTTGGCGGCACGGTGGCTTAGTGGTTTAGCATGTTCTCCTCTCAGCACTAGGGATTCCCGGTTCGAATACCCATCTGGGTGGAGTTTCCATGTTCTCCCCATGTGTGCGTGGGTTTCCTCCTGGTTCTCCGGTTTCCTCCCACAGTCCAAAAACATGGCTCAAGGTCAATTGAATTCTCCAAATTGCCCCATATAGAGTGTGTCTGTGTGAGTGAGTGAGTGTGTGTTTAGTGATAGATTGCCCCCCTGTCCTGGGTCTATCTGCCCAGCGCCAGAAACGTTCTCCCCTGGATGGGCATGGGGAACCCCCCCCCCACTCCCCGCGACCCTAATAGAGGATAAAGCGGAAGATAATGAATTAATTAATTATTATTCATTCATTCCATTATTATTATTTTATTAACCGGCCGGCGGCGCGGTCGCTCTGGTGTTTCCGCGGCGCGACCTCGGCGGCGGTGGCGGCGGCGCTGATCTCGGATCACGGGAGGTGACGGGCGTCCCGATGAATACTGCATGTCCACTTCTGCCGTCCGTGTGAAACCGAGGGTTTAAACGAGGCCGCGGCAGCCGAGCTGTAATTACCGTAACGGGATCCCCGGCTCTGTAATTCCATCCGCAGGTCCGCACCACCACGCGGGATCAAACCCACACGGCAGACGTGCCACACCAACAACGCTCGTCGTTTATTCACCTCGTTTATTCTCGTCGTTTATTCTCGTCGTTTATTCTCGTCGTTTATTCACCTCGTTTATTCTCGTCGTTTATTCTCGTCGTTTATTCACCTCGTTTATTCTCGTCGTTTATTCTCGTCGTTTATTCTGGTCGTTTATTCACGTCGTTTATTCTCGTCGTTTATTCTCGTCGTTTATTCACCTCGTTTATTCTCGTCGTTTATTCACCTCGTTTATTCTCGTCGTTTATTCTCGTCGTTTATTCACGTCGTTTATTCACGTCGTTTATTCTCGTCGTTTATTCACGTCGTTTATTCACGTCGTTTATTCTCGTCGTTTATTCACGTCGTTTATTCACGTCGTTTATTCTCGTCGTTTATTCTCGTCGTTTATTCTCATCGTTTATTCTCGTCGTTTATTCACGTCGTTTATTCTCGTCGTTTATTCACGTCGTTAATTCACGTCGTTTATTCTCGTCGTTTATTCACGTCGTTAATTCACGTCGTTTATTCTCGTCGTTTATTCTCGTCGTTTATTCTCGTCGTTTATTCTCGTCGTTTATTCACGTCGTTTATTCTCGTCGTTTATTCACGTCGTTTATTCTCGTCGTTTATTCACGTCGTTTATTCTCGTCGTTTATTCTCGTCGTTTATTCACGTCGTTTATTCACGTCGTTTATTCACGTCGTTTATTCTCGTCGTTTATTCTCGTCGTTTATTCTGGTCGTTTATTCACGTCGTTTATTCTCGTCGTTTATTCACCTCGTTTATTCACCTCGTTTATTCACCTCGTTTATTCACCTCGTTTATTCTCGTCGTTTATTCTCGTCGTTTATTCTGGTCGTTTATTCACGTCGTTTATTCTCGTCGTTTATTCACGTCGTTTATTCACGTCGTTTATTCTCGTCGTTTATTCACGTCGTTTATTCACGTCGTTTATTCACGTCGTTTATTCACGTCGTTTATTCTCGTCGTTTATTCACGTCGTTTATTCTCGTCGTTTATTCACGTCGTTTATTCACGTCGTTTATTCTCGTCGTTTATTCACGTCGTTTATTCACGTCGTTTATTCACGTCGTTTATTCTCGTCGTTTATTCTCGTCGTTTATTCTCATCGTTTATTCTCGTCGTTTATTCACGTCGTTTATTCTCGTCGTTTATTCACGTCGTTTATTCTCGTCGTTTATTCTCGTCGTTTATTCTCGTCGTTTATTCTCGTCGTTTATTCACGTCGTTTATTCTCGTCGTTTATTCACGTCGTTTATTCTCGTCGTTTATTCACGTCGTTTATTCTCGTCGTTTATTCTCGTCGTTTATTCACGTCGTTTATTCACGTCGTTTATTCACGTCGTTTATTCTCGTCGTTTATTCTCGTCGTTTATTCTGGTCGTTTATTCACGTCGTTTATTCTCGTCGTTTATTCACCTCGTTTATTCACCTCGTTTATTCACCTCGTTTATTCACCTCGTTTATTCTCGTCGTTTATTCTCGTCGTTTATTCTGGTCGTTTATTCACGTCGTTTATTCTCGTCGTTTATTCACCTCGTTTATTCACCTCGTTTATTCTCGTCGTTTATTCACCTCGTTTATTCACCTCGTTTATTCACCTCGTTTATTCTCGTCGTTTATTCTCGTCGTTTATTCACGTCGTTTATTCTCGTCGTTTATTCACGTCGTTTATTCTCGTCGTTTATTCACCTCGTTTATTCACCTCGTTTATTCTCGTCGTTTATTCACGTCGTTTATTCTCGTCGTTTATTCACGTCGTTTATTCTCGTCGTTTATTCACGTCCCTCCATCACTCATGTCCCTCCATCACTCATGTCCTCCATCACTCATGTCCCTCCATCACTCATGTCCCTCCATCACTCATGTCCCTCCGTCACTCATGTCCCTCCATCTCTCATGTCCCTCCATCACTCATGTCCCTCCGTCACTCATGTCTCTCCATCACTCATGTCCCTCCATCACTCATGTCCCTCCATCACTCATGTCCTCCATCACTCATGTCCCTCCGTCACTCATGTCCTCCATCACTCATGTCCCTCCGTCACTCATGTCTCTCCATCACTCATGTCCCTCCATCACTCATGTCCCTCCATCACTCATGTACCTCCATCACTCATGTCCCCTCCATCACTCATGTCCCTCCGTCACTCATGTCCCTCCGTCACTCATGTCCCTCCATCACTCATGTCCCTCCGTCACTCATGTCCCTCCATCACTCCTGTCCCTCCATCACTCATGTCCCTCCATCACTCATGTCCCTCCATCACTCATGTCCCTCCATCACTCATGTCCCTCCATCACTCACTACCACCTCACCGCTCCACCTTGTTGATGTTGTATACAGGACGATGGTGGAGGGACAATGTCCGTATCCGCACATCACACATGGACAAGTCTTCACATCCGTGTCGCTGCAGTCCTGAGAATACTCCACCACCCAAACCACCTCCACCTTTTCATAGAACAGAGTAATGTAGATGTTTTTAAATTTTACAAATAGTATAGTGATCGGGTGGCACGGCGGCTTAGTGGTTTAGCATGTTCTCCTCTCAGCGCTAGGGATTCCCGGTCCGAATCCCCATCTGGGTGGAGTCTCCATGTTCTCCCCGTGTCCGCGTGGGTTTCCTCCGGGTTCTCCGGTTTCCTCCCACAGTCCAAAAACATGGATCAAGGTCAGTTGAGTTCTCCAAATTGCCCCATATAGAGTGTGTTTATGTAAATGAGTGTGTGTCCAGCGATAGATTGGCGCCCTGTCCTGGGTGTATCTGCCCAGCGCCCGAGACGTTCTCCCCTGGATGGGCATGGGGAACCCCCCCCCCCACGACCCTAATAGAGGATAAAGCGGAAGATAATGAATGAATGAATGAATGAGTATAGTGATCTCTGTTACACTGAACATCTATATAATGAGAGCTTTAGGCTTTCGATGGAAATGTAAGTTATAAAACGGGTAGTTTCGCCTCTTAAATCTGATTGGCTGAGCCGTTTGTCCAGCCGTGACATCATTGACAATAACACACGCCTCTAAAGCGCTTAGCGTTCGTATGAATGTGTGATATGCAATACATTCTTTTTTCCACATAGTTTTTAAAAAGCTGTGTTCTGTAATCTGGCCACTAGGTGGCAGTATTTGTTTGTCAGAGAAACCAGAACCCTGTTACTCAGCGAGTTTTCGCTTTAAAAACCGGACTCGATTACATCGTGGAAGAGCAGATTATTAACGATTTCGCTTTCGATTAACGCGTTTATGACTCAAGCCTTGTTTTCTTTTATTACAGTGTGTTTGTAAGCGTTTTATAAAAGCAATAAGACACTCGAGGTCGTGTATTATTGTGAATAAATTAACATCTTAATGAGATTTTTTCAAAATAAAGCCACGCCCCCCTCGTACCGCGCATCGCTGTCAATAAACAGGACGCCGGGAAAGAGATGCAATCAAAAGGTGTTTATTCGATTTAAACGATGATTAAATGTGACTTTATTAACGTTGGGACATCACAGGTGGGACATCCCGATTAATTACAGATTAATTACAGATTAATTACAGATTAATTACAGATTTATTAATCGATTCGAAAGGAAAAGACAGCGCTTTCGTGCGTCACTGCTGGTCACGTGATCGTCGTGTGTCCTTGACGTCACCACGCACGTTCCACAGCGACCGTTGACATTGGTGACGGGCATTCCGGCTCTTTTGGCTCGGCTCTCTAAAAAAGAGCCGACTCTTTCGGCTCCCAATTGGCTCGCTTTACCTTTTCCTTGTAGCTGAAAGTGTAAAATTAATTAATATAATTAAAATAATTAATTACTAACTGTAAAAACACGTTATAAATGTTTATTCTTTAATAATATGGTTTTATGTGCATACTTATAGTGCGCCTCTCAGCGCTAGGGATTCCCGGTTCGAATCCCAAACTGGGTGGAGTTTCCATGTTCTCCCCGTGTCCGTGTGGGTTTCCTCTGGGTTCTCCGGTTTTCCTCCCACAGTCCAAAAACATGGATCAAGGTGAATTGAATTCTCCAAATTGCCCCAAATAGTGTGTGTGTGTGTGTGTGTGTGTGTGTGAGTGAGTGTGTGTGTATGTAACATTCATTCCCGCTTTATCCTCTATTAGGGTCGTGGGGGGGGGGGTTCCCCATGCCCATCCAGGGGAGAACGTCTCGGGCGCCGGGCAGATACACCCAGGACAGGACGCCAATCCATCGCTGGACACACACTCACTCATACAGACACACTCTATATGGGGCAATTTGGAGAACTCAATTGACCTTGATCCATGTTTTTGGACTGTGGGAGGAAAATCGGAGAACCCGGAGGAAACCCACGCGGACACGGGGGAGAACACTGAAACTCCACCCAGATGGGGATTCGAACCGGGAATCCCTAGCGCTGAGAGGAGAACATGCTAAACCGCTAAGCCGCCCTGTATGTAACATAATGCATAATAATTTAAAACATAATAATTTTTTGTTTATGTGCAATTCAAACTTTTTATCTCTATATATTTATAGATATCATTTATATATAATTTATTTCTCTATTTATGGCTCAAACTTCTGTGTGTGTGTGTGTGTGTGTGTGTGTGTGTGTGTGTGCGCGCGCGTGTGCGCGTGCAACCCCTCCTTTCCTGCTCACTACAGACACCAGACGAACCGACTCGCTCCTCGTTCACTTCAAAGAGCCGACTCTCAGAGCCGGATCGCTCGCTCGCGACTCATCGCTGGTTGGCGCCGTCGTGTTTGGTCTTCTCTGCCTTTGATCGAGCCGCCCGCTCTGACGTAACCGAGGCGGGTTCGACAAACTCACTCGAAACCGCGGCGCCGTGACGTCATAGCGGATCAAACGCCGCCGCCGCTCGGCGGATCTTCGGTGTGTGATGGGGGTTAGCTTAGCATAGCGGCGACCTCGCTAACGAGGCTTCAGCGTTTCAAACTCAACAACCGACAGCAACCGACATGACAACCGAGACGTTCGTCAAAGACATTAAACCCGGACTGAAGAACCTCAACGTCATCTTCATCGTGCTGGAAACAGGTGCGGCGGCTGCTTTGATCTATTAGGACGTGTATTTACACATGACGTCATCGCCCCACATGATTAAAGTGTTCTAATCAACGACACTGTCGACACCTGTAAAAATCTGTAAAGTTTATTTATTAAAAAACGTAGCTACACGTGTATAACAGCGAAACGCTTCACAAACGACTGACATCAAAAGAAAAAGGTGACGATTTTATTTTATTTGTTTAGTTTTTTTTCTTTTCTTTTCTTTTTCTTTGATGTCACGTCGTTTTTCTTTGCCACTGTCGCCTTTGACTCTGCCGTGCAAGATCTCAAGCTCAAGTTTGTTTGTTTACTAGTTCAGCTCCAACTTTCCAATCTGATTGGCTGAGGACTTTTGTCTCCGTGATGACGATGGTGATGATGACGTCACAGTATTTCGTTCACTTTTACCAAACCTATCGCACTGCAGGAGCCGAAAAATATAAATAAATATAAATCTATATAAATATAAATAGGTGGCACAGTGGCTAAAAGTTTGGCATGTTCTCCTCTCAGCGCTAGGGAATCCCGGTTCGAATCCCAATCTGGGTGGAGTTTCCATGTCCTCCCCGTGTCCGCGTGGGTTTCCTCCGGGTTCTCCGGGTTTCCTCCCACAGTCCAAAAACATGGATCGAGGTCAATTGAGTTCTCCAAATTGCCCCATATAGAGTGTGTGAGTGAGTGTATCCAGTGATAGATTGCCCCCCTGTCCTGGGTGTATCTGCCCAGCGCCCGAAACGTTCTCCCCTAGATGGACATGGGGAACCCCCCCCTATTATATATGATATAATGTTTATATGAGGGCGGCACAGTGGCTTAGTGGTTTGGCATGTTCTCCTCTCAGCACTAGGGATTCCCGGTTCGAATCCCCATCTGGGTGGAGTTTCCATGTCCTCCCCGTGTCCGCGTGGGTTTCCTCCGGGTTCTCCGGGTTTCCTCCCACAGTCCAAAAACATGGATCAAGGTCAAATTGCCCCATATAGAGTGTGTGTGTGTGAGTGAGTATATCCAGTGATAGATTGCCCCCCTGTCCTGGGTGTATCTGCCCAGCGCTGTCACTGCTCTGTAACTTACAATCAGAGATGATTTCTAATATAAAATATGTTTAATAGGAACGCGATTATATCGGTGATCATTATCGCAGATCTTTACGTCGTCACGGCGACGCTTTGTTCGTCGGGGTCACCACACGGAACCTCGTTAATACTGCACTGCAAACGACAGAACCAATTATGTGATGAATTAAATAAATGTCACTCTATGTATTTGTGTTTATAAGTGTTCTGGTGTTTGATCTTATAAAACAGATCTACCGTTTCTGGTAAACCCTGTGAGATCCTCTGTTATTAAAATAATCGGCGTGATTGTTAACCATCGGCTGTTTTGTTTTTAAGGCAGGGTCACAAAGACGAAGGACGGCCACGAGGTGCGTACCTGTAAGGTGGCCGACAAGACGGGCAGCATCAGTATATCGGTGTGGGATGAAGTCGGGGCCCTCATTCAGACCGGAGACATCCTCCGACTCACCAAAGGGTCGGGAACTTTACGCTTTACATCTTTTACTTCGTATAGAGTTCACCATTTCGGTTTGTTTTATTATTATTATTTTATTTTATTTCGGTTTATGGGTGAGGTGGCTGAGGGTCAGGATGCGGGACTATTGATCTAAAGTTTGGGGTTTAAATCCGCAGTTCACACTGTGAGCCCTAATAACTTTGATTGATCAATCATTAAGGATATTTATTTATATTTGTTTTTTTTTTTCAGATATGCCTCGGTGTTTAAA
>JAFMOC010000285.1:400000-402500 GCA_019802505.1 Corydoras sp. C115
AGAGGAAACCCACACGGACACGGGGAGGACATGGAAACTCCACCCAGATTGGGGATTCGAACCGGGAATTCCTAGTGCTGAGAGGAGAACATGCCAAACCACTAAGCCACCATGCTGCCTCATGTTTATATAATGATATGTAAATATATTCATTATCTCCCGCTTTACCCTCTATTAGGGTCGTGGGGGGGGTTCCCCATGCCCATCCAGGGGAGAACATTTCGGGTGCTGGACAGATACACCCAGGACAGGGGGGCAATCTATCACTGGACACACACTCACTCACAGACTCTATATGGGGCAATTTGGAGAACTCAGTTGACTTGATCCATGTTTTTTGGACTGTGGGAGGAAACCGGAGAACCCAGAGGAAACCCACGCGGACACGGGGAGGACATGGAAACTCCACCCAGATGGGGATTCGAACCGGGATTCCCTAATGCTGAGAGAACATGCCAAACCACTAAGCCGCCTCATGTTTATGTAATGATATGTAAATACATTCTCTCTAAATTCTCTGCCGGTCTCAGGGTCTGACCTCTGGATTGTGGGGGGGGGGGGGGGGGGGGGGGGGGGGTTGTGAGGTTTGGACGATCACGTGCCTTAAAAGTGACCGAGGTGGACGATGTTTGTTTTGCGTTGAATAATAAAAAAAAACATCTGCATGTTTCTTACAGAACGTTTTTTATTCGTCGTTAAAAACTCCCGACGCGACCGCAACCGAATACATACGACACGCACCGACAGAACGCTGACAGAACGCCGACAGAACGGACGCACGCCGCACGTTTAACACAAAAGGGATTTTAGTGACCCCTGTGGTTGAAGTGTGTCATTGCAGGTCCACTCAGTTACTTTAATTCTGCTACATTCACACGAAATCAAGTGTCGGGACGTTTCGAAGCGTATGAATATGAAAACTATAATGTTTTACGGCGTATGGAGGTCACATGGGTCGTCAACACCCCCCCCCCCCCCATACTGTGGTTTTGTATAGCGCGCGGGGGGGGGGTTATATTTTTGTATGGCTTATGGAGGGTCCGTATGGCTTTGGGACGGTATCTACACACGACGTCGCGACATCATCAGTACCGCCGTCGTGCGGCTTTCGGGTGGAACCGTCATAAACCGCACCTCGTGCTTTGGAACCGACAGTGTTGGGGTTCCTGCAGGGGGCGCCACAAAGCGTCCACTCCACTCTCTTGTGACGTCACGTTATTCATTCATCCATTATCTTCCGCTTTATCCTCTATTAGGGTCGGGGGGGGGGGAGGGGGTTCCCCATGTCCATCTAGGGGAGAACGTTTCGGGTGCTGGGCAGATACACCCAGGACAGGGGGGCAATCTATCACTGAACACACACTCTATATGGGGCAATTTGGAGAATTCAATTGACTTGCTCCATGTTTTTTGGACTGTGGGAGGAAACCGGAGAACCCGGAGGAACCCCCACGCGGACACGGGGAGAACATGCAAACTCCACCCAGATGGGGATTCGAACCGGGAAACCCTAGTGCTGAGAGGAGAACATGCCAAACCACTAAGACACCGTGATGCCCGTGTCACGTTATGTATAAGATTCACACATAGATGAACGCTGACGCTCTAAAAGGGAATGGAGTCGGTTGGGTGTTTTTGGCGCCACCTGCGGGAACGTCCTAGCATTACAGTAAGAAGACGATCCCCCCCCCCACGACCTGAAACCTGTATTTAATATGTCGTCTAAACACACGACCCTCATTTCCCTTTAATGTAACTGACAGCGTAGAAAAACCAACCGACCCAATCAGGTTCAAGAAATGAGGGCCTAACCCCCGCCCCCTGCCCCCCCCCCACCCCAAATATACCCCCCCCCCCCACCGAAAACTCCCTCCCAGAGCTGATCCTCTTAAAGCAACAGTACGAACATTACAAACAAGTGTGTTATAAATTCATTTTCATTCCCAGCTTTGCCCTTCACGCCGTCCCCCCGCAGGCCTGACGTCCTCAGACCGAACCTTGGGACGTCCTGAAGGAGCGTCCCAAATCGTGCTCGCGGCCCGCCGTACGTTCACTACACAGGGTGCGAAACCACGCCGCACTTTAGTGCACTAGGTAGTGCCGAGCTCCGAGCGTCCCGTCCACACGGCCCGACGTTAAAGTGCAATGACGTGACGGCGCAGAGCCGAGCCCCGCCCCCTGATTTCGTTTATGTTAGTACGTCTTAGCTGGCGTCTTTCGTACGGACGCCGCCGTCTGAACCCTCGCGCTGCTGATACTAATTAAACTTATACTACGTTAAAAAGACGCATGCGTTTATTCTTTATTATCGAGGTCGAGAACCGATGTTGGGTGAACAGACCCGCTGCAGGTCCTCCGATGAGGTAAGAGTGTGAGATCGTATGAGGTTCATGGTGATTAGAAATGCCTTATATAAAACTATTTTAGCTTCCGAGTGCATTTACCGTCAGTTCCCGACCGTGATCGGATCACAGGTTCCTGCAGGGGGCGCGCCACAAAG
>JAFMOC010000285.1:407500-413759 GCA_019802505.1 Corydoras sp. C115
GCCCCCCCGGTGTTTGTGGTGTGTGTGTGGTGTGTTGTGTGTGTGTGTGTGAGTGTGTGTGTGTTTGTGTGTGTGTGTGTGTGTGTGTGTTTCACTCGGTCAGACAGCCGTCCATCCTCAGCGTGCCCCCCCGGTGTTTGTGTGTGTGTGTGTTTGTGTGTGTGTGTGTGAGTGTGTGTGAGTGTGTGTGAGTGTGTGTGAGTGTGTGTGAGTGTGTGTGAGTGTGTGTTTGTGTGTGTGTGTGTGTGTGTGTGTGTGTTTCACTCGGTCAGACAGCCGTCCAGCCTCAGCGTGGCCCCCCGGTGTTTGTTGCAGTAGCCGTTGGGTAAAGGCTGATGGTTGGCGGCGACGCCGCAGGGTTTCGGGACGCCGATGGGTGGGGCCCCGTCTTTGGGAGGGAAAGGCTTCATGGTGGACAGGATCAGCGCCAGACACTCGGCCACGTCCTTGTTGGGGGCGCACGCCAGCGCCGGGGTGTGGCCTAACGCAAACGGGACGGAAGGACGCAGGGGCGTCAACGCACAGCTTTCAAAACCCAAACCCCCCCACCCCACCCCCGGGGGGCGCCACTCACCCTCCTCGTCCACGGCCAGAACCGTAGCACCGCGGCTCAGCAGCACCTCCACCACCGTCGCCAGGCCGTTACGGGCCGCTATGTGCAGGGGCCTGCGACACACACACACACACACACACACACACACACACACACACACTCACGCAAACACACACAAACACACACACGCAAACACACACACACACACACAAAAACACACAAACACACACGCACAAACACAAACGCACACACACACACACACAAACAAACACACACTCACGCAAACACACACAAACACACACACGCAAACACACACAAAAACACACAAACACACACGCACAAACACAAACACACACACACACAAACACACACACACACACACACACACACTCACGCAAACAAACACAAACACACACACGCAAACACACACAAACACACACACACACACAAAAACACACACGCAAACACACACACGCAAACACACACAAACACACACACGCAAACACACACACGCAAACACACACACGCAAACACACACACGCAAACACACACAAACACACACGCACAAACACACACGCACAAACAAGCACACACAAACACACACACACACACACAAACACGCACAAACACACACGCACAAACACACACACAAACACACACACACAAACACAAACAAACACAAACACGCACAAACACAAACACATACACACAAACAAACACAAACACACACAAACACACACACACAAACAAACACAAACACGCACAAACACACACAAACACACACAAACACACACGCACAAACACACACGCACAAACACACACGCACAAACACACACACAAACACAAACAAACACAAACACGCACAAACACAAACACACACAAACACACAAACACAAACAAACACAAACAAACACAAACACACAAACACACACACACACACACACACGTGTTAATGTGGAACAGGCTGACGGCCCGGCGGCAGGACGATGCAGTGGTTAACCGCGCTCACATCTGCAGGGCGGCGTTGGTGGCGTTGATGAGGGCGGGGTCGTCGATCTCAGCGAGTATCAGCAGCGCGCACATCTCATGGCTCTGACATCACACACACACCATCACACACACACACATACACACACACACACACAAACACACACACACACATTAGTATATATAAAGTATAATAACAATCATTTGTGATTTTATTCCACATTTAATGCATTGGGGCGGCACGGCGTCTTAGTGCTTTAGCATCTTCTCCTCTCTATCTGGATGGAGTTTCCATGTCCTCCCCGTGTCCGCGTGGGTTTCCTCCGGGATCTCCGGTTTCCTCCCACAGTCCAAAAAACATGGATCAAGTCAATTGAGTTCTCCAAATTGCCCCATATAGAGTGTGTGTGTGAGTGTGTCCAGTGATAGATTGCCCCCCTGTCCTGGGTGTATCTGCCCAGCGCCCGAAACGTTCTCCCCTGGATGGGCATGGGGAACCCCCCGCGACCCTTATAGAGAACAAAGCAGAAGATAATGGATGAATGTTTATACGATATAATGATTATACGATATATTGTTTATACGATATAATGTTTATACGATATATTGTTTATACGATATAATGTTTATACGATATATTGTTTATATGATATAATGTTTATATAATGTTTATAAAGGCAGTGTTACCCGGCAACAGGCGAGGTGGAGCGCCGTGTTGTTGTTTACATCCAGGAGCGACGGATCTGCGTTGGCCTGACGCAGCAAGATCTCTGCAAATACAATAACAAGTGGTAAAGAGGTTTTATATAAATATATAAATATAAATATATACAACGTATTTTACATTTGCCGGCCACTTTATTAGGTTCACCTCCTTATTACATACTCTGTTCCACGGGACAACCACAGGACAGGCAGTATTTGGGTGGAGGACGATCCTAAGCACTGCTGAGACACTGACCTGGTGGTGGTGTGTTGTCACCGTATTACACATTCATTCATTCATTCATTATCTTCACTTTTATCCTCTATTAGGGTTGCGGGGGGGGGGTTCCCCATGCCCATCCAGGGGAGAACATTTCGGGCCAGGAGAGGCCGCCAATCTATCACTGAACACACACTCACTCACATACATACACTCTATATGGGGCAATTTGGAGAACTCAATTGACCTTGATCCCTGTTTTTTGGACTGTGGGAGGAAACCAGAGAACCCGGAGGAAACCCACGCGGACACGGGGAGAACATGGAAACTCCACCCAGATGGGGATTCGAACCGGGAACCCCTAGCGCTGAGAGGAGAACATGCTAAACCACTAAGCCACCGTGCCGCCCCCGTGTTACACGCCTCCACCTTATAGATGTAGAATTATATGCAGTCTATAATACGGTGAGTGGAACTAAAAAACAATAAAGTACCTAATAAAGAGGCCGTATGAAATAAAGTACGAGGACGGGGGGGGGGGGAAGTTCCGTACCCACGGCGGAGGTCTGTCCGTTCTCGGCCGCCACCATCAGCGCGGAACGTCCCGAATCGTCCACCAGATCCACCTCCGAGCCCCAGAACAGGGCCAGCTGTAGCGCCGACACCTTCTCCGTGTGAGCGGCCGCGTGCAGCGGGGTCCTAACGGCCCGCGGGCCGCGGAGAGGAGGTTCGTGATCATGTGACTTTAAATAACGGCTTAACGAAGAGCTCCGCCCCCCCCGGCGCTCACCTCCCCCTGGCGTCTCTGAGGTTTATGATGTCGGTGCCCTCGGTTTCCAGCAGCAGCTCGGCAGCAGCATCGTGACCCTTCATTCTGCGAACACAGACAGCCTCAGCGACTGACCTGGGGTCACGCGGGGTGTAAACGGGCGGCGGGGGGGGGGGGGGGGGTACTTACAGAGCGCAGTGCAGAGGGGTGAAGGGGTTGCCCTCCAGCATATTCAACAGCTTATATTCAAGTAAAACCTGCAAACAGTCCTGGTGCCCTGAAAACACATCAGCGTGAAAATAGATTTAATTTATTTTAATTTAATTTAATTTAATTTAATTTAATGTAATTTAATCCCACATTAATCTGAATAAATCCCATAAAGAGGTGTTATCAGTCCCGACATGTAGTTTAGTACAGCTCCGCCTCTTTACGTGATTTATTCACAATAATACACATGATTAATTTAATAAAACACTTACAAACACACGATAATGAAAAAAACAGCAAGCTTTGATTCACAAATGCGTTTATTGAAAACTTAAATCGTTAATAATCTGCTCTTTCCACGTTTCTCAAGTGAATGCTGATAACAGCGAAACGCTGCCCTCTAGTGGCCGAATTACAGAACGCAGTTTATAAAACAGTGTAGTGCTGATCTCTGTTTATATTAATCTGTATTTTATTTGATAAAATAATGTATTGTGTGGGCGGCACGGTGGCTTAGTGGTTTAGCATGTTCTCTGGGTGGAGTTTCCATGTTCTCCCCGTGTCCGCGTGGGTTTCCTCCGGGTTCTCCGGTTTCCTCCCACAGTCCAAAAACATGGATCAAGGTCAATTGAGTTCTCCAAATTGCCCCATAGAGAGTGTGTCTGTGTGAGTGAGTGTGTGCCCAGTGATAGATTGCCCCCCTGTCCTGGGTGTATCTGCCCAGCGCCCGAGACGTTCTCCCCTGGATGGGCATGGGGAACCCCCCCCCCCCGCCGCCACCCTAATAGAGGATAAAGCGGGAGATAATGAATGAATTAATTTATTGTGTTTCACGCTCTGATACGAATGCAACGCGCTCAGAGGGGTGTGGTATTGTTAATGATGTCACGGCGGGCTCAGCCAATCAGATTTAAGAAGCGGAACAATCCGTTTTATAATTCAGAATAAGATTCAAGACTCGAGAAAATGTGATTATCATTAATATCACATGTGGTACATGAGATAAGAACGAAATTATGGGTCACGGACCCCGATCACCCCGTTATTTTAAAGTTATAATTAAAATTTCAAAGAAGAAAATGAGAATTATTTTTTTTAAATACAGTATATAGATATGTGAAATATAATAATATACAATTATGAATATATATAATATACAACAAATTTTTTTTATATATATTAGGGGTGAGCTGCAATATTCGCTGATTCGACGATTC
This sequence comes from Corydoras sp. C115, assembly GCA_019802505.1. Lineage (NCBI taxonomy): Eukaryota > Metazoa > Chordata > Actinopteri > Siluriformes > Callichthyidae > Corydoras > Corydoras sp. C115. The sequence continues at coordinate 412,162 of JAFMOC010000285.1, forward strand.
GATTTGGAGAACCGTAGTCGACTATGAACCTCATAGTCGAATGTACCATTTTGACCACATGGGGGCGTCCATGGCTGCTGCTAAGCATTAGTTTTTACATGAAATGTCTTTGTTTTCGTTATATATATATATATATAGACTTTTGTCAAATAAAATCATCCTAATTTCTGTAAAATATTTTTTTTAAATGATGTGCGCGCTTTAACAATAGGCTACACATTAATAAAGCTCCCTCTGCAGTTAGTTGCACATTCAAGTAAAATATAAAAAAAAAATCTTTTTTAAAAACCACGCTTATAGCGCCATCTAGTGGTGATATTTTAACTGATTCGACTATCATTCGACTATAGGGAAAATCTGACGAATCAGATTCGACTATGAAAATCCTTAGTTGAAGACACCCCTAATATATATATTATATTTATTCAAAGTTGTACATTACTATATTTTACATACCTACTGTATATACTGTATTTAAAAAAAATAAATAAGTCACTGTGCGGAAAGTTGCATTGATTTTTGGGGTGGGGCTGTGTGTGTGTGGTGGTGTGTGTGTGTGGGGGGGGGGGGGGTGTTTGGTCTCACCATGGTAAGCAGCCCAGTGAGCGGGAGTGAACCCGCCGTAGTCCAGCAACGAGTCCTGAGGGTCCAGCTGAGCGGCGGTGTGCAGGAGGAGCCGCAGTAGCTCGGAGTGACCACACGAGGCGGCAAAGTGCAAAGAGCTCCGTCCTCGGACGTCGCGACACAGAGGTGAGGCTGAGTGATCCAACAAGGCCAGGGTGAGGTCGACGCTGCCCAACGCCACCTGACACACACACACACACACACACACACACACACACACACACACACACACACACACACACACACGAACAAAAGTATGAGGACACCTCACTTATTACGTTAAATAAATGTCAAAAATTGGCAACACAGTGGACATTTAAACCCCCCGTTATACCGCCCCTCACCACACGGTGCAGCGCAGTGCGACTGCGTTTGTCCCCGGCGTCGGGTTTGCTCCCCCTCTCCAGCAGCATGTGCACGCAGTCGACGTGGCGGTGCAGCGCAGCCAGCATCAGCGGCGTCCTGCGCGACAGACACGCCCGTCAGCGGGGCGTTCCCCGGAGGGGATTATCACACACACCTGGCAACCGCACGGATCATACTCACTGCCCCTGCGCGTCCGTCAGGTCGACCAGGTCCCCGCCGTCCCCTCGGCCGAGCAGCGCGTACAAGCAGTCCGTGTGTCCACGAGCAGCTGGGGGACAGACACGTCTTAATACGGGTCCACACACACACACACACACACACACACACACACACACACACACACACACAACACACACACCTGCGACGTGCACCGGCGTCCACTTGGCGGCATGCTCCCTGATGCAGCAGGAGGCGCCGTGGGACAGAAGGACCTCCACACAGGACACAGAGCCCATCAGGGCGGCCAGATACAGAGGGGTCCGTCCACACGGGTCCCGGACGTCCACACACACCAGGGTCTCGCACAGGAGCTGCAGCGCCTCACACTGGCCATTACACACCTCACACAGAAAGAAAACAACACATCAGGGGGGGTTCTTCCCTTTAAA
>JAFMOC010000286.1:0-15000 GCA_019802505.1 Corydoras sp. C115
ATCTGACCGTCGGTTCCATCTGAGCGTCGGTTCCATCTGACCGTCGGTTCCAACTGAGCGTCGGTTCCGTCTGGGCGTCGGTTCCGTCTGGGCGTCGGTTCCATCTGACCGTCGGTTCCATCTGACCGTCGGTTCCATCTGAGCGTCGGTTCCATCTGACCGTCGGTTCCATCTGACCGTCGGTTCCATCTGACCGTCGGTTCCATCTGAGCGCGTGCAGAACTGCAGACTCGGCGTTTCCGGTCGGTGCACCTTCACGCGGTGGAACTCACATGTGAACGCATGATTCATTCCGGGGTTCTGTGTCTAAATATAGAACTCAGATACTCTCTGTACAGCCCACAGGCTTTACACACACACACACACACACACACACAATACACACACACAATATACACACACACAATACACACAAAATACACACACACACACACACACAATACACACACACAATACACACACTCACACAATACACACACAATACACACACACACACAATACACACACACAATACACACACAATACACACACAATATACACACACACAATACACACACACAATATACACACACACAATACACACACAATACACACACACACACACACACAAACACACACACAATACACACACACACACACACACACAATACACACACACATACACACACAATACACACACAATACACACACACACACACAATACACACACACAATACACACACACACAATACACACACACACAATAAACACAACACACACACACAATACACACATTCACACAATACACACACTCACACAATACACACACAATATACACACACACACACACAATGCTGAAGGCGGAACCTTCTTTGGAAATTGCCTGAATGCAGATCAGAAATCTGGGGGTGACACTTTCACATCCGCCCTGAAGGTGGCGTACAGTGCGCTGTTTGGGTGGAGGAGGTGCATCTTTACATCGCTGTGTGGAGTTGGTATGTTCTCCCCGTGTCCGCGTGGCTCTCTTCCGGTTTCTCCGGTTTCCTCCCACAGTCCAAAAAACATAGATTCAAGGTGAATTGAATTGCCCCATACAGAGTGTGTGTGTGTGTGCCCAGTGATAGTGCATCCCGAAACGTTCTCCCCTGGACGGGGAACCCCCCTCCCTGACCTCCCAAATGCTCCGAAGGTAAAGCAGGGAGGGGAGGCCCGAGCGTGGCCCCGGTCACGGCGTGTGGGTTTCCTCCCACAGTCCAAAGAACATAGATTCAAGGTGAATTGAATTGCCCCATACAGAGTGTGTGTGTGTGCCCAGTGATAGTTGGCGTCCTGTCCGGGGTGTATCCCGAAACCCTCTCCCCTGGACGGGGAACCCCCCTCCCTGACCTCCCAAATGCTCCGAAGGTAAAGCATGGAGGGGAGGCCCGAGCGTCACCCCGGTCACGGCGTGTGGGTTTCCTCCCACAGTCCAGAAAAACATAGATTCAAGGTGAAGTCTGAGCAGGACCGAGGAGGAGTGCAGCGCCGACACTTTCTGTTGCGGTCGCAGCGCGGCGGCCTACCCGAGCCGTGAAGCGCCGACTGCAGGAAGTGGGAGGCTTGCAGATATCCTGTTGTGTGTGTGTGTGTGTGTGTGTGTGTGTGTGTGTGTGTGTGTGTGTGTGTGCGTGCGCGGCATAAGCGTTCAGGAGCGTGAGAGCGTGAGCACAGAGCGCACCGGCCGGCTCCGAACGCGGCGGGGTTCAGGATCCTTGGCGCGACCTCCGGCGGGGCGTCATGCCGGTGACGTTGGGGGAACTCGGCACCCTCACCACGCCGCTCTCGGGGGCGCGGATCGGCGCCTCGCTCCTGGGCTGCCTCACCTTCAGCCTGGCGGCCGCGCCGGCGCCCCCCGCCGACGGGCGCGTCCTGTACACCTCCTGCATGGTCACATGGGGCCTGTTCTTCGTCCTGACCTTCCTGGTCGTCTTCGTCCACTTCATCCAGTTCCACAGCCTGCTGCCGCTGTCCTGGAAGAACCTGACGGCCACCGTGGCGGCGCTGGGCTCGCTCCTGACCCTCGGCGCGGGCTTCGCGTGGCTGCGCGTGGGCCCCCGCGACCCCCGGGGCTTGGCCGCGGCGGCGGGCTCGTTCGTGACCTCGCTGGCGTACCTGGTGGAGGTCCGGCTGATCCGCACGCAGGCCGGCGGGACCCAGCACGGCTACATGGCCAGCGCGGCCGGGCTGCTGAAGGCGCTGCAGGTGGGCGGAGGCTGCGCCGGCCTGGTGCTGCTGACCGCCGAGGAGAACCGGGGCTGGAGGGTGGGCCTCTCGGCGGCCGTCTACGGCGCGTGCCTGCTGCCGTCGGCCGGGACGGTGCTGGTGATGGTGGCGGACTGCGCCGCCCGCAGCCCGGTGCCATTCGACCGGCTGCTGGCGGGGTTCTCCGTGCTGGGGGTGGCGCTCTACACGGCGGGGACGGTGGTCTGCTTCGTCCAGGTGCTGGAGGCGCACTCCGTGCCCGCCGTGGCCGAGGCGGTGGTGGCGTCCCTCACGCTGCTGGCGTACACCGTGGACCTCGCCTTCTCCATCAAACTGCTGTGCGACAGGAACTCCTAGACCCCCCCTTCCCCCGTCGGAACCTCGGCGGGAACTCTCCGTCCGGTAGAACGTTCTCCTGGGCTCCTGGGATGTTCACGAACCACCGGACGAGGAGCGACACCTTCCGCCGCCGACCCGGAGAACCTGTTTTTTTAATGTCGGGTTTCAGAATCGAGGGACTACCGGAATGGTTCCTCATCTGCTGAGGGAACCCTTTAAGGACCGAGGGCTTTGAGGTCAAACCGAGTTGCCCTGCCCCCTTCTGTCCTGTCTGTGGGATTGTTTGCTTCTCAGGTATAGTGGACAAGAGACGGCGCTTCTCAATCTACATTCTAATTCATCCCAAAGGTGCTTTGAGGATCACGTTGGAACCGAAACGGGCCTTCCCCGAAACTGTTCCCACACGTTCGCAACTCGGCCCCCTACAGGGCTGAACTTGTATGACAGCGCTCGGTCCAGACGTCCGTGACACGTTCTCCACGTCCTCCATCGGGACGAACGGGTGGCAGACTCATGTTCGGGGTTCTGAAAGCGTTGCTCTTTAGAACGTCTTTCTGTACTCTTCACCTCCTCCATCACAGCACGTGTTGAACCTCGAACCCGAGCCCCCACCTTCACCTCCACCCTGCAGCGGGGTTCGGTTCTCCTCGTACGACCCTGCGGTTTCATTTCGGCGAGCAGGTCGGCGAGGCGCGTTTCCTCCACCACCTGCACGCGCTCGTCTGCATCCTGCCAGCGGGCTCGTCTGTGTGAACAGTTTGGGGAAGGCCCAACCAAACCACCCCCACCCGTTACCCCGCCAGCATCCATCCGGCTCTTTCTGGACCGTGAGGCATTAAAAGAACGTGACCGGCCCGCGCACAGCCATGACCTCCACTCCATCAAACACACTGGGATGAATTAGAACTGAGACTCTGAGACTCTGAGGCGTGGCACCTCAGAAACGTGAAAATCTTGTGGAAAGCCCCGTCAGCGGTGTTTACAATGATGTTTTTTGTTTTGTTTTTTTAAAGCAGATTCGGATGACGTTTCCGCTCGTGTTTTGTGTTGAAGCTGTAATAAAGAAGGCGGCCGCCAGGGGGCAGCACACGCCCGGATTGCGCTCTCTGTAGCTGGATGATTAAAATCGAGTTTATTGATTGTTTTTCCTGCAGCAGTTTTGAAATTAGACTTTAATCCCACGTGATCTGAAAGGACCACGTGTTCAGACGTAGCGTTTTAATCTGGGTTTTAATCTGTAGATCTCAGCTTCTCTCGCAGAGTTTTGTTGCTTTGTTTTTGTTTGTTTTTGTTTTGTTTTGTTTGTTTTATTTGTTTTATTTATTTGTTTGTTTTATTTGTTTGTTTTGTCTGTTTGGTTCTATTTGTTTGTTTGTTTTGTCTTGTTTTTATTTATTTGTTTAATTGTTTTGTTTGTTTATTTGTCTTTGTTTGTTTAATTGTTTTGTTTGTTTATTTGTCTTTGTTTGTTTGTCTTGTTTGTTTATTTGTCTTTGTTTGTTTTGTTTGTTTATTTGTCTTTGTTTGTTTGTTTGTTTGTTTGTTGTTTGTTTTGTTTGTTTTATTTGTCTTTGTTAGTTTGTTTTATTTGTTTGTTTGGTTCGCTCTTTGTTTGTTTGTTTTGTTTGCAGCGTGACGACGACAAAAGATCAAAGAGGAAGGTTGCATTTCTCAATCCGATTATGTGAATAACGGACGGGGCGGCACGGTGGCTTAGTGGTTTAGCACGTTCTCCTCTCAGCGCTAGGGATTCCCGGTTCGAATCCCCATCTGGGTGGAGTTTCCACGTTCTCCCCGTGTCCGCGTGGGTTTCCTCCGGGTTCTCCGGTTTCCTCCCACAGTCCACAAACATGGATCAAGGTCAATTGAGTTCTCCAGATTGCCCCATATAGAGTGTGTCTGTGTGAGTGAGTGTGTGTCCAGCGATGGATTGGCGCCCTGTCCTGGGTCTATCTGCCCAGCGCCTGAAACGTTCTCCCCTGGATGGGCATGGGGAACCCCCCCACCCCCCGACCCTAATAGAGTATAAAAGCAGAAGATAATGAATGAATGAATGAATTGGACGGGGGACACGCCCTGGACATTCCAGCATCATGACCGAGCCAATCAGATCCTCCATCCATCATCAGCTTTATCCTCTATTGGGGGGGGGGGTGTTCCCCCATGCCCATCTAGGGGAGAACGTTTCGGGCGCTGGGCAGATACACCCAGCACAGGGGGGCAATCTATCACTGGACACACTCTCATTCACACAGACACACTCTATATGGGGCAATTTGGAGAATTCAATTGACCATGAGGGCGGAACAGTGGCTTTAGTGGTTTGGCATGTTCTCCTCTCAGTGCTGGGGATTCCCGGTTCGAATCCCCATCTGGGTGGAGTTTGCATGTCCTCCCCGTGTCCATGTGGGTTTCCTCCAGGTTCTCCGGTTTCCTCCCACAGTTCAAAAGACATGGATCAAGGTGAATTGAGTTCTCCAAATTGCCCCATATAGAGTGTGTGTGTGTGTGTGAGTGAGTGTGTGCCCAGTGATAGATTGCCCCCCTGTCCTGGGTGTATCTGCCCAGCGCCCGAAACGTTCTCCCCTGGATGGGCATGGGGAACATGCCAACCACTAAGCCACCGTGCCGCCCCGGTTTACGACAGCCACATGATCAAAACTGCACCTTGCTTTGTACATGTGGTGATGTAACCATTCGGGCCTTCCCCAAACTGTTTAAAATGCTTAATATATTCATTCATTCATTATCTCCCGCTTTATCCTCTATTAGGGTCGCGGTGGGGTTCCCCATGCCCATCCAGGGGAGAACGTTTCGGGCGCTGGGCAGATACACCCAGGACAGGACGCCAATCCATCGCTGGGCACACACTCACTCACACAGACACACTCTATATGGGGCAATTTGGAGAACTCAATTGACTTGATCCATGTTTTTGGACTGTGGGAGGAAACCGGAGAACCCGGAGGAAACCCACGCGGACACGGGGAGAACATGGAAACTCCACCCAGATGGGGATTCGAACCGGGAATCCCCAGCGCTGAGAGGAGAACATGCTAAACCACTAAGCCACCGTGCCACCCTGCTTAATATATAGATGCATAAATACAGGGCGGCACGTTGGCTTAGTGGTTTGGCATGTTCTCCTTTCAGCGTTAGGAATTCCTGGTTCGAATCCCAATCCGGTTTCCTCCCACAGTCCAAAAACATGGATCAAGGTCAATTAAATTCTCCAGATTGCCCCATATAGAGTGTGTGTGTGTGAGTGAGTGTGTGTTCAGTGATAGATTGCCCCCCTGTCCTGGGTGTATCTGCCCAGCGCCCGAGACGTTCTCCCCTGGATGGGCATGGGGAACCCCCCCCCCCGTGACCCTAATAGAGGATAAAGCTGATGATGGATGGACGGATGGTTCAAACGACAGAACCCTCGGTTTAAAGTTCCCAACAGCGCGATCCAATCGATTGTCGATCCAATCAATTAAAGTTCTTCGGAGTCCCGCTGTCGATTAGTTTAGTCTGGAGTCAATCCGCGTTGTTGCTTCACTAACAGGAACTCTGTCCCACTTCGCCCGCATTCCGCGAGGCCCCGCCCCGCCCGCTTCCGATTGGCCACAAGTGCGGCGTTTCTGCGCTCGGGTCGGCGAACGCCGCTCCCCATTGGCCGGCGTCCGTCGACGGACAGCCGCGCGGTCCAATCCGGTCTCGGGATTCGGGACCGTGACGAGACGGGCGACTCTAACGCGGATCCACGCCTGTTGTCAGGAGACTCCGGCGGCTGGAGGCAGACGCGGCGGCGGCGGCGGCGGATCATCCGAACCGCGGGGACCCGAACCCAACCGAACCCAACCCAACCGAACCGAGGACGGCACCCGAACCAGCGGCGGGATGAGCGCGGCAGGTCGGTCCACACGAAACGCTCCACTTCCACCAAAGTTCGGCCGCTTTGATCCGAGCCGCCGCGTTTGAACTCCTCTGACGTCAGTCCCGCTTTAAACTTCACTGCAACTAACATTTAACTCATTAAACCTTTAATTCGGTCGTTTCAACTCGAAACGTGGGAGGAAAGCGGAGAACCCGGAGGAAGCACACGGGGAGAACATGGAAACTCCACCCAGATTGGGATTCGAACCGGGGAGCCCCTTAGCGCTGAGAGGAGAACATGCTAAACCACTAACACAACATACCTGTGTATTATATTATTAACATCCCGGTTTCAGAGCTGAACGGGAATTAGTGTAATTAATTAAAAACGTCGTTAATGAAGCTGATGGAATTTTAATAACGTTCTGTAACGTTAACGTTAACGCTCCTGTGCTGCTGAACGTTCTGAACCGTCTCCAGGGGAGAACGTTTGGGGCGCTGGATAGAACGGGGGGGGGGGGGGAACAGACACACTCAATATGGGGCAATATTGGAGAATTCAATTCACCTTGAATCCATTGTTTTTGGTCTGTGGGAGGAAACCGGTGAACCCGAGGAAATCCCACAAGGACACGGGGAGAACATGGAAACTCCACTGAGATTGGGAATCGATCACCATGGGAATCCCCAGAGCTGAGAGGAGAACATGCCAAAGCACGACGCCATCGTGCCGCCTGGAATTCAGGTTATAATAAACTAAATAAAAACGTCGTTAATCAAGCAGACGGGGTTTTAATAACGTTCGTTAACGTTAACGCTTCCTGTGCTGCTGAACGATCTGAAGTCTGCTGATGTTGATTAATCATGATAATAATTAACATATTCTGTTAATTACTATCATATAAATACAACATGTATTATATAGTATATGTTATATCGTGGGCGGCACGGTGGCTTAGTGGTTTAGCACGTTCTCCTCTCAGCACTAGGGATTCCCGGTTCGAATCCCCATCTGGGTGGAGTTTCCATGTTCTCCCCGTGTCCGCGTGGGTTTCCTCCGGGTTCTCCGGTTTCCTCCCACAGTCCAAAAACATGGATCAAGGTCAATTGAGTTCTCCAAATTGCCCCATATAGAGTGTGTCTGTGTGAGTGAGTGTGTGCCCAGCGATGGATTGGCACCCTGCCCTGGGTGTATCTGCCCAGCGCCCGTAACGTTCTCCCCTGGATGGGCATGGGGAACCCCCCCCCCCCCAATAGAGGATGAAGCGGGAGATAATAAATAAATAAAATGACAATAACAATATTAACTTGAGTTACATCCGTCCATTATCTTCTGATTCATCCTCTATTAGGGTCGCGGGTGGGGGGGGGGGTTTCCCATGCCCATCCAGGGGAGAACATCTCGGGCGCTGGGCAGATACACCCGGGACAGGACGCCAGTCTATCGATGGTCACACACTCACTCACACAGACACACTCTATATGGGGCAATTTGGAGAATTCAATGGACCTTGATCCATGTTTTTGGACTGTGGGAGGAAACCGGAGAACCCGGAGGAAGCCCACACGGACACGGGGAGAACATGGAAACGCCTCCCAGATGGGGATTCGAACCGGGAATCCCTAACGCTGAGAGGAGAACATGCCAAACCACTAAGCCACCGTGCCACCCCATAATAATAACATAATGTTTTCTTGATTTGCATATGTAACTGAAATCTAAATTCAGCTTAATTAACGTCTATAATTAACCCTTTTAACACCGTTAATTTTAATGCTGCTTTAATTCTGATCTCGGTGTTTATTTCGTCAGCTCCACCCGCCGTTCTCCTTGTGATGTGTGTGATGTGTGTATGTGTGTGTGATCTGTTGGTTGTGTGGTTGTGTGTGTGTGTGTGTGTGTGTGTGTGTGTGTGTGTGTGTGTTGGCGGTGGTGGAGTTACAACACACTTATCAGTTTGTGATGTCGTAATTCTTTGGCAGGAGGTCAGCGCCACCAGCCCGCCCGGCGCGGACGCTGAGGAGACGGCAGTGCACGGCGCCGGGTCCGAGGTGAGCGACGTTCTCTTAGTTCCCAGTTCCACGTGACGCCTTTAAGTCATGACGTCATTAGAACCTGGTACCTTGGGTCTCCTTCAGGTGGTCGTCCAATGAGCGTGGTGCCGTTAGGCAGTGTGTTCGGGGTGGGGGTGGGGGTGGGGGTGGTGAACCGCAACGCGTCTGACCTCTGTTCTCTGGTTCAGGCGGTCGAGAGGCCGCTCACATGTAACTGTACCGCGGAACCTCATTTGCAGCCTAACGCACCGACCTTGTGACCTCGCCGCGCCCGCGCCCTCGCCGCCTCATTTACAATGTAAAACCGGCCCGCTGGCCGCCACTCGGCCGGCCGCCGTGTTTAGGCAAAACGCTGAGAGCGCCACCGTGGCTGTCGGTACTGAAGCGTCCCCCCGCGCCGCCGCCGCCGCGGACTCCCCGCCCTCTTCCAGCCGATCGGCCAATCGGTGAGCAGCACCGCTGGGTCGATTTTGGCCGTTGAAATCCGACCTAAGGCGGGTTTCTCCTCGCCGCTGCCGCTGTGGGTTCTGCACTGAATTGTGAATGATTAAAGGTGAAGGCGGCGTCTGGTTCAGAGTCGTTCGGACACCCCGGGGGACTCATTAGTTCTTCAGGTGGGGCAGGTGGGGCAGGTGGGGCAGGTCGGATCGGTTTCCAGAATGGCATGCACTTCCTCCTGAGCTACACCCCCCCCCCCCCCCCCCCCGATTGGTGCAGCCACTGATGTGGTTCTCACGACCTCAGCGCCTTTCGGGCCGCCGGACCCCGTTCCCCGCTGTGGTGGTGTGTGTGTCCCGTCCCCCCCCCGACGGCGCACAGAGAGTGTGGGGTGTGCGGCGTCCTCGCCGTGACATCATGAGCGAGCACGCCGCCGAACTGTAAACACGAAACCCAAGGAACGGCCGCCGAGCAATGCCGCCCGACCGGTTCGTCCCGCCGCGGGGGTTCCGCTGCGCCGCGAATGCCGACCTGCCTCCGAACCCGGAGCCGCCTTGAATCAGAGCCGCCGGCTCCCGGGACGCGGGAGGTGTGAGGACGGACGGACGGACGGAGCGCGAGAACGTCGCTGCGGGACCACCAGCTCCATCCGTACAGGAGGTGGTCCACCTGGAGGCACGGCGTCTCTAATAAAGTGGCCGGTGAGGTCGCGGAACTCACATTTGGAGATCTCGGGGCGTGAGACGCCACCGGCTCAGGGTTTCTCGACGGCGTCTCCGTCAGCCGCCGGCCGACAGCCAATCACGGGGCTCCGTTCACAGAGGGATTTTAAAATACCTTTTGTTTGGAGAAAATAAGGAGCTTAAATCCTGAACTGCCTCCGGGTTTTTAATCTGAGGTGTGTGTGTGTGTGTGTGTGTGTGTGTGTGTGTGTGTGTGTGTGTGTGTGTGTGGGAACGCGTTCTCCCGTCGGGATCTTAAGAACCTCGTGACTGACCGCGAGACGTGTGGATTTCGGACGTCGGGATTGGGCGCTGGGTTTATCAGAGCCGTGGATGGAGCAGGCGTGGTTGGGGTGGTGGTTGATTCACCGACGTGTTGGTGGTGGTGGTGCTGGTGGTGTTGCTGTGTTCGTGGAGCAGCGCAGCGACGCAGACTGATGTCCGTCACGACGTTCTACTGCCTCTGATTCCCTAGCCACCAGGTGGCGCACTGAGTGAAAGCCGGGTTCAAATGCCACACACCACCAGCTCGCGATCTCTGCAACACCAACACATCCACCACCCTAATAACACCCATCCATCCATCCATTATCTTCCGCTTCATCCTCTATTAGGGTTCCCCATGCCCATCCAGGGGAGAACGTTTCGGGCGCTGGGCAGATACACCCAGGACAGGGGGGGCAATCTATCACTGGACACACACTCACTCACACACTCTATATGGGGCAATTTGAGAACTCAACTGACCTTGATCCATGTTTTTGGACTGTGGGAGGAAACCGGGAGAACCCGGAGGAAACCCACGCGGACACGGGGAGGACATGGAGACTCCACCCAGATGGGGATTCGAACCGGGAATCCCCAGCGCTGAGAGGAGAACATGCCAAACACTAAGCCACCGTGACGCCCCCTAATAACACCCGTCAGCGTGATGGCAGTGGGACGACGGAACGAAAACGTAGAACCACAAACTCCATCTGTACGCTGGGTGGAGGGGGGGGGGGGGGGGGCTGGTGGTGACGGAGCGGAGAACCGGCCTGTTGTTTACTTCGGTGACCTACTTGCTGGTTTCTTGGCTGGAGGTCCCGACGTGACGGTGTGTGTGTGTGTGTGTGTGTGTGTGTGTGTGTGTGTGTGTGTGGGGGGGGGGGGTGGTTGTGAGGCCGATGGCGCAGGGTTTGTTCCTCAGGCATCGCAGGCACCTGCCACTTACCCCCCCCCCCTCATTAAAAGGCCCATGTGGGTGGGTGTCAGTGCGGGGGTTCCGGGTGCCTCGGAGAACGATGATGTAAGAGGTGATGTAACTCAGCGGTGAGGCAGGACGGGAGGGCGGGGGGCAAGTGGAGGCTCAGGTTCAAATTCCTGCCTGTGTATTGGGGGGGGGGGGGAACCAGGATGTGGTCGGGAACAAGCGTCCGCGTTCTCTCTGGAAAACGCCCTTCAGGTTCCGAGAGCTGGACAATTGTGGGCTGCTAAACAGTTTAGGGAAGGCCCCTAAGGAAGGCCCCGCAGGTCCGTAACCCCGCCCCCCCCCCCCCCGAGCCGGGATGGAGATCGTGAGGCAGGTTCTGTCACCCAACATCGGCGTCTGACCTCCACTCCCTCCGAGTCTCTGAAAACCGCGACGTAAAGAGGGGGAGGAGCTTATGGTTTTGGACGCAGGTCCCCGATTGGCTGAAACAGCCCTTCGAACCCGGGTTCCCCTCGTGACCCCGGTCTCCGTGCGAGCGCTCTGCGGGTGTCGCGGCTGAAGCGTCGACGCCGTGATGTAGTCGGGGGTCGTTATTTATATATATTAATACATAAATATTAATATTAATGAGCGGGACGCACGGGGGGTTCTGATTGGGCGGCGTGTCCGCGTGAACGCCTCCAGATGGCAGCGTTGGGCGGTTAACCGCCGAATGATAATGGAGGCATTGTTCTCCCGCCCCCCCCCCCCCCCCCTCCGCCGCGCCGCGATCTCCGTCATGTGATGGCGCTCTAATGAATTCACTTTTGTGGTTCTCGCCAAAAACAAAGATCAGGGCGTCGGGGTGGGGGGGGGGGGACGGGGGACGGGGGTCAACCCTCTGACTCATACCCCAAAATACCCCCGGTTCCCTGGGAGGAGAACATCTACAGACCCGGATAAATGAAGTGGTACTTTTAAGGGGAACCGTGTCTGTGAAAGGGGGCGGTTCCCTGTACGGTTCTCTGATGGAACATTTTTCGGAAATATATATATATATATTCATTCATTCATTCATCCATTATCTCCCGCTTTATCCTCTATTAGGGTCGCGTGGGGTTCCCCATGCCCATCCAGGGGAGAACGTTTCGGACGCTGGGCAGATACACCCAGGACAGGGCGCCAATCCATCGCTGGGCACACACTCACTCACACACACACACTCTATATGGGGCAATTTGGAGAACTCAATTGACTTGATCCATGTTTTTGGACTGTGGGAGGAAAGCGGAGAACCCGGAGGAAACCCACGCAGACATGGGGAGGACATGGAAACTCCACCCAGATGGGGATTCGAACCGGGAATTCCTAGTGCTGAGAGGAGAACATGCCAAACCACTAAGCCACTGTGCCATATATATATATTTTTTTTTTGGGGGGGGGCAATTTGTACCTCGTCTTCTGCAGCCTGTTGACCCTGGGGTCGTAGGGGGTGCTGATGCCTATCCCAGTACCCACAGGGAAAGAGGGAGGTCAGTAGTTAGGAACCCTGAGCATAGTGCTCCACCCTTACTGCCCCGGGGTGGATTTTTTAATTTTTCTTTATTAATTTTAATTAATTAATATTAATTAATCATTATTTTTTATTTGATATATATTTTTTGGGGGCGGGGAACGACACCAACACGTCACGTTTTGGAGAAAAGCTCCTTCATAATGTCCTCCTCGGGTCCGAACCCGCAGAGTCTCAGTTCTAATTCGTCCCCTTTGCGTTCGAGCTGGGTCGGTGGTGGAGCCGCGTCCCGGGGCGTTGTTTGAGAACGCGGTTCCGTGACAAACCCGGATGCTCCTCGGCGCCGCGCTCTCCGCTCGGATGTCGGCGCAACCCGATCTCCGGTTTGCCAGGGAATCCGGATCGATACGCCGACCCTTCTTTATTATTAGCCGGCGGTGGAGCGCAAGAGCAGTGAGGACACGGGACGTCCTCCTCCTGAGACAGAACCCCGAACCCGGAACCCGAGGACGCGTTCCGTCGCTGCAGCCCACCCTTTGCTTCGGTTCTGACGGCTGTGTTCTCCCCGCAGGCTCCTCTGACCCCGTCGGCGCCATGACCAGCAGACAGGGAGGACACCTGGACAGAACCCTGTTCTCGGCCTTGAGGCCGTCGTCCGCTCCCAAACCGAGCGCGCAGAACCCGCGGTCCCAGGACGCGCTGACCATCCAGTTCTCCGCGCTGGGAAAGGAGGATGAGGAGGAGGAGGAGGAGCTGTACGGCGCGGCGGACGCGCCACACGGGGGAGTCGCGACCGCGCAGGAGGCGAGCGAGGACCTCGTCCTCGAGGGAGAACCGGAAAGCGGGGCGTCGGCCGACGTGGACGTGCTCACCGTCGGGGGGGACCCCGGGACGTCGACAGGGGCGGGGCCCTCCTCCTCCTCCAGCACCTCCTCCCCGTCCAAATCCGTCTCGCTGCCCTCCATGGACAAGGCCTCGTTCGTCGGCCTGCTGAAGTCCCTGTCCTCGGACCTGGAGCCCAAGGAGGGCGTGCCGGCGGCGCCCTCTGCTGTGCGCCATCGGCAGCTGATGAAGAACCTGGTCAAGTCGCTGTCGACCGACACGCCGCCGGACCCCGGGGGGCCGGGCCGGCCCTCGGACTCGCGCCTCAACCTGCAGCTCTTCAAACAGTTCACCCAGCCCCGGGGCCCCGACCCCAAGACGGCCCCCGCCTCGCCGTCGCACGCCGCCGACGGCCGCTTCTCCCTCAGGGTGTCGGAGGTGGAGGCGCGGATCGAGGACACTAGGCGGCGCCTGTCCGAGGCCATCTCCGACCCCCTCCACCTCATCAGCAAGTTCATCGGCGATGACGCCTCCTCCAGCACTTACAGAACCAGACCTCACCCTCCTGCAGGAGGCGCCACCACCACCTCCAACACCTCCACGCCCCCCGCCCCCGAACTGACCCTGAACGGCCACCTGGAGAACAACAACAACAACTACAGCATCAAGGAGGAGGACGGCGACCCGGAGGGCGAGGACGTCGGCCCCGGGGTCACGGGGGAGGACCGGAGCCGCAGAACCTCGTTGGGACTCTCGCTGTCGGCGCTCGCCCGGCAGGAGGACGAGGAGTTCTGCGAGCTCTACAGCGAGGACTTCGAGCTCTGCGGGGACCCGGAGGAGCCGGGGGAACCCGCCGCAGCCGGGACGTCCGGGCCCGACGCCCGGGGGGGCGACCCGGAACCCGAACCCGAGCCCGAGCGCGGGGTTCCGCAGAAGACCCTGTTGGTGCTCACGCTGCTGCTGTACGGGTGCTTCGTCCTGCCGTTGCCCCCGGGTCTCGCCGCGGTGCTCTTCGGGGCGGCGCTGGGGTTCGCCCTCGCCATCGGGGCCGTCTGGCTGACGGGGCCCACGCCGACGCCGACCCGAGGACGCGCCGGCAACCGGGCGCCGTGGAACGCCCCGCGGCTGGACATCAAAGAGCCGGACATCTTCAAAGTAAGTCCTTTGATTTTTATTAAAGGTGATGTAATCGGGGGGGGGGGGGGGTGCGGCAGGAGCAAGGGGGGTTTGCATGTTCAGAGAGATTCAAGGTCAATAGTTGCCCCATCTAAATAGCCTCATTCTTGGTTGCCCCATCAAATAGCCCCCAAGTTGCCCCATCTAAATAGCCCATTATTAGTTGCCCCATCTTATTAGCCCTCAAGTTGCTTCTCTCTAAATTGCCCCTAAATAGCCCCTGTCTAAATTGCCCCGTTTTAGTTACCCCATCTAAATACCCCTGTGTAAATAGTCCCTGTCTAAGTTGCCCCATCTGAATAGCCCCAAAAGCCCCCTCATTCTTAGTTGCCCCATGAAATAGCCCTGGCTTATTAGCCCCCGAGTTGCTTCTCTATAAATAGCCTCTATGAAAGTCGACCCCATCAATTAGCCCCTGTCTAAGTTGCCCCATCTGAATAGCCCCAAGTTAGTACTCTCTAAGTAGCCCCTGTCTAAGTTGCCCCCTTTTAGTTGCCCGATCTAAATATCCCCTGTGTAAATAGCCCCTGTATAAGTTGCCCCATCTGAATAGCCCCAAGTTGCTTCTCTCACTAAGTAGCCCCTGTCTGTTACCCTGTCTTAGCTGCCCCTTCTAAATGGCCACATTCTTAGTTGCCCCATCATATAGCCCTGTCTTAATAGCCCCCAGGTTGCCCCATCTA
>JAFMOC010000286.1:25000-32500 GCA_019802505.1 Corydoras sp. C115
CTGAAGTGGCAGCTGCATGAGAATAACTGTGTGTGTGTGTGTGTAATTTAGTGTGTGTATTAATTTAGTGTGTGTGTGTGTGTGTGTGCGTGTTAATTTCGCGTGTGTGTGTAAAAGTGTAATAGATTTCTTTTTTTAATGTTTTCTCCTCAGTGTGTGTTTTGTGTTTTTTGTGTGCGTGTTAATTTAGTGTGTGTGTATTAATTTAGTGTGTGTGTGTTAATTTAGTGTGTGTGTGTATTAATTTAGTGTGTGTGTGTGTGTGTGTGTGTAAAAGTGTAATAGATTTCTTTTTTTAATGTTTTCTCCTCAGAGTGTGTTTGTGTGGTTTTTGTGTGTGTGTTAATTTAGTGTGTGTGTGTGTGTGTGTGTGTGTGTGTGTGTGTGTGTGTGTATTAATTTAGTGTGCCTGTGTGTGTTAATTTAGTGTGTGTGTGTGTATTAATTTAGTGTGTGTGTGTTAATTTAGTGTGTGTGTGTTAATTTAGTGTGTGTGTGTGTGTGTGTTAATTTAGTGTGTGTGTATTAATTTAGTGTGTGTGTGTGTTAATTTAGTGTGTGTGTGTGTTAATTTAGTGTGTGTGTGTATTAATTTAGTGTGTGTGTGTGTAAAAGTGTAATAGATTTCTTTTTTTAATGTTTTCTCCTCAGATTGTGTTTGTGTGGTTTTTGTGTGTGTGTTAATTTAGTGTGTGTGTGTGTATTAATTTAGTGTGCCTGTGTGTGTTAATTTAGTGTGTGTGTGTGTGTGTGTATTAATTTAGTGTGCCTGTGTGTGTTAATTTAGTGTGTGTGTGTTAATTTAGTGTGCCTGTGTGTTAATTTAGTGTGTGTGTGTGTGTGTGTGTATTAATTTAGTGTGTGTGTGTTAATTTAGTGTGTGTGTGTGTGTGTATTAATTTAGTGTGCCTGTGTGTGTTAATTTAGTGTGTGTGTGTATTAATTTAGTGTGCCTGTGTGTGTTAATTTAGTGTGTGTGTGTATTAATTTAGTGTGCCTGTGTGTGTTAATTTAGTGTGTGTGTGTGTGTGTGTGTGTTAATTTAGTGTGCCTGTGTGTGTTTATTTAGTGTGTGTGTGTTAATTTAGTGTGTGTGTGTGTGTGTGTGTGTGTTAATTTAGTGTGCCTGTGTGTGTTTATTTAGTGTGTGTGTGTTAATTTAGTGTGTGTGTGTGTGTGTGTGTGTATTAATTTAGTGTGCCTGTGTGTGTTAATTTAGTGTGTGTGTGTGTGTGTTAATTTAGTGTGTGTGTGTATTAATTTAGTGTGTGTGTGTGTTAATTTAGTGTGTGTATTAATTTTGTGTGTGTGTAACAGTGTAATAGATTTCTTTTTTTAATGTTTTCTCCTCAGTGTGTGTTTGTGTGGTTTTTGTGTGTGTGTTAATTTAGTGTGTGTGTGTATTAATTTAGTGTGTGTGTGTTAATTTAGTGTGTGTATTAATTTTGTGTGTGTGTAACAGTGTAATAGATTTCTTTTTTTAATGTTTTCTCCTCAGTGTGTGTTTGTGTGGTTTTTGTGTGCGTGTTAATTTAGTGTGTGTGTGTATTAATTTAGTGTGTGTGTGTATTAATTTAGTGTGTGTGTGTGTATTAATTTAGTGTGTGTATGTGTGTGCGTGTTAATTTAGTGTGTGTGTGTGTGTGTGTGAATTTAGTGTGTGTGTGTGTGTGTGTAACAGTGTAATAGATTTCTTTTTTTTAATGTTTTCTCCTCAGAGTGTGTTTGTGTGGTTTTTGTGTGCGTGTTAATTTAGTGTGTGTGTGTGTTAATTTTTTGTGTGTTTATCTGTGTGTTTGTAATAACAGTGTAATAATTAATGATTTTTGTTCTGTACTTTTTAAATGTTCTCTCGTGTGTGTGATTGTAATAATTAATGAGTTCTGTGTTACTTTTTAAACATTTTCTCCTCTGTGAGCGAGTGTGTGTGAGTGTGTGTGAGAGTGAGTGTGTGTGTGAGAGATTTTAGTTGTGTGTATGTGTGTGTTTAATAGTCCTTTGATTTCTGTTTAAACGTTCTCTCCTCTGCGTGTGAGAGTGTGTATATGAGTGTGTGAGAGATTGTAATTGTGTGTGTGTGAGAGATTGTAGTTGTGTGTGTGTGAGAGATTGTAATTGTGTGTGTGTGTGAGAGATTGTAATTGTGTGTGTGTGAGAGATTGTAATTGTGTGTGTGTGAGAGATTGTAATTGTGTGTGTGTGTGTGTGTGTGTGTGAGATTGTAAGTGTGTGTGTGTGTGTGAGATTGTAATTGTGTGTGTGTGTGTGTGTGTGAGAGATTGTAGTTGTGTGTGTGTGAGAGATTGTAATTGTGTGTGTGTGTGTGTGTGTGTGTGTGTGTGTGTGAGAGATTGTAGTTGTGTGTGTGTGAGAGATT
The DNA here is from genome assembly GCA_019802505.1 of Corydoras sp. C115. Lineage (NCBI taxonomy): Eukaryota > Metazoa > Chordata > Actinopteri > Siluriformes > Callichthyidae > Corydoras > Corydoras sp. C115. The sequence continues at coordinate 27,378 of JAFMOC010000286.1, forward strand.
GTAGTTGTCTGTGTGTGAGAGATTGTAATTGTGTGTGTGTGTGTGTGAGATTGTAAGTGTGTGTGTGTGTGTGTGAGATTGTAATTGTGTGTGTGTGTGTGAGATTGTAATTGTGTGTGTGTGTGTGTGAGTTAGATTGTGTGTGTAATAAATAATGAGTCCTTTGATTTGTATTTAAATGTTCTCCCCTCGGGTTCCACGTTCCATTGGAACGTACAGGTACGGGTTCCGCTGCCCCCCCCTGCTGGAGCTGAAGGCTCGTCCCAAACTGGGCGAGCGGGAGGTGACCTTGGCTCACGTGACGGACTGGATCCAGAAGAAACTGGAGCAGGAGTTCCAGGTAACGCCGCCCCGTCTGTACCGCGGAACCTGAGTGTGACGTCATAATGACATCATAATGACATCATGACTCCTCCCACAGAAAGTCCTGGTGATGCCCAACATGGACGACGTGTGGCTCTCCGTCATGCATTCGGCCGTGGAACCTCGCGCCGACGCCACGCCCACAGACGCCAGAGGGGGCGCCGCCGCCGCCCCGGAGCCGGACCCCCCACCCGCCGAGGAGCCGTGAAGGAGCCGGCGACCCCCGGTGTCGGTCCGGTGAAGCGCAGGGTGAGCGGCAGAACCCGAGACGCGCTGCTGCTTTATTTACACTAAGAACAGAACCGATTCGGGACGGAGAACCGCGAGAACGGCCAGAGTGAAGGACGGCGGCTTTACGGAAGGATCGGGGGGGGGGGGGTCATATGGAGGAGGGTATGAAGACGACGGTCATGTGATGAAGGATGGGGGGGCGGGGGGGGGGGGGGTTTAATTTAATCGGGGTGCAAAGAAGGGTTCTGTTCTGAGGAACCTTTAACAGAAGGAACCAGTTTGGGTTTCCTGTCCTCACAGCAGCTGAGGACTGATCTCAGATCAGAGCTCTGAAGGACGAGAACCTCACTGTGTCCCCGAGGGTCTCATGCCTTAAACTGAGACGAGACACGGGGGACAACGAGACGAGACCTGGGCGAGGACAAGGGACGACGAGACACGGGGAGGACAAGATGAGACCTGGGAGAGGACAAGGGAAGACGAGATGAGACGAGACCTGGGCGAGGACAAAGGACGACGAGACATGGGGAGGACAAGATGAGACCGGGGCGAGGACAAGGTTAAGACGAGATGCGCCAGAGGACGAGATGAGACGAGACCTGGGCGAGGACAAGGGACGACGAGACACGGGGAGGACAAGATGAGACCTGGGCGAGGACAAAGGACGACGAGATGCACCGGAGGACGAGACGAGACACGGGGAGAACGAGACGAGACACGACGTGGGCGAGGACGAGATGAGACCTGGGAGAAGACAAGGGAGGACGAGACATGGGGAGGACGAGACGAGACCTGGGCGAGGACGAGACACCGGGAGGACGAGACCTGGGAGAGGACAAGGGAGGATGAGATGAGACACGACGTGGGGGAGGACGAGATGAGACCTGGGAGAGGACGAGACACCGGGAGGATGAGACGAGACGAGACCTGGGAGAGGACAAGGGAGGACGAGACGAGACCTGGGAGAGGATGAGACACCAGGACAACGAGACGAGACCTGGGAGAGGACAAGGGAGGACGAGACGAGACACGGGGAGAACGAGACAAGACACGACGTGGGGGAGGACGAGACGAGACGCGGGGTTGACGAGACGAGACGAGACCTGGGAGAGGACAAGGGAGGATGAGACGAGACACGGGGAGAACGAGACAAGACACGACGTGGGGGAGGACGAGACGAGACGCGGGGTTGACGAGACGAGACGAGACCTGAGGGAGGATGAGACGAGATGAGACGAGACGAGACGCGGGGAGGACTGGGCCACACTGGGAGGGACGAGACGGCGACAACAGAACCAAGACGGAGACAAAGTCTAAACTGAGACAGCGCTGCCTTCAAAGCGTGTTCCACCCGCCGTGCTGTGCGGGCAGGTCTGAGGTCAGCGGTCCAGTTTAACCAATCAGTGAGAGGACCTCTGATTGGCTCCCTGACCCTGACGGCGGGACGCAAGAATAGTGTTCTCCAAACGTCACGCTCAGCATTATGACATCACAACGTAGAGGAGCCAGAACCCGATGCAGGAGATGCCTTCCTTATATGGGCGTCACGTCGCCGATCGGTTGCCAACCTCACGCGTTTTATTTAAACACTAATCCTGTAGATTTATCGACTTTGGACGTTCCGCCGGTTCTCCTGTAACGGAACCGCAGACCATGTGGACCCCACAGACCGCTGACGAGCCTCAAACTAAGTCCTTAATGAATCGAAGCCCCGCCCCGACGATGCGGCGGCGGCAGAACCGACGTTCCGCTGCGGAACCTGAAGGAAAAAAAAAAAAGAAAGCGACTCCGGCTGGGACTTTTATTCTGAAGTGTGTACGGATCAGAGCGCGTTTAAATGTGACTAACGCAGAACGTCCGGAGTTGATCAGAGTTCATTGAATTTATTCTAGCTTTCTGGTGCGGAACCCGTTGTGCTGAATCGTTGTAGCCCACGCACCTCAAGGTTAAACGCCTCGTACGGTTCTTTATGACTCGGCTGTTTTTCTGCTCAATCTGTGCACATGTACACTGTAACACCCCCCCCCCCCACTGTAACCCCCCCCCCCACTGTAACCCCCCCCCACTGTAACACCCCCCCCCTTCACTGTAACACCCCCCCCCCACTGTAACCCCCCCCCCCCACTGTAACACCCCCCCCCCTCACTGTAACCCCCCCCCACTGTAAACACCCCCCCTCACTGTAACCCCCCCCCCACTGTAACACCCCCCCCTCCCCTCACTGTAACACCCCCCCCCACTGTAACACCCCCCCCCCCACTGTAACACCCCCCCCCACTGTAACACCCCCCCCCACTGTAACACCCCCCCTCACTGTAACCCCCCCCACTGTAACACCCCCTCCCCTCACTGTAACACCCCCCCCCCACTGTAACACCCCCCCCACTGTAACACCCCCCCCCTTCACTGTAACACCCCCCCCACTGTAACACCCCCCCTTACTGTAAACCCCCCCCCCCACTGTAACCCCCCCCCCCACTGTAACACCCCCCCCCACTGTAACACCCCCCCCTCACTGTAACACCCCCCCCTCACTGTAACACCCCCCCTCACTGTAACCCCCCTCCACTGTAACACCCCCCCCCCCCTCACTGTAACCCCCCCCCTCCACTGTAACACCCCCCTCACTAAAACCCTCCCACTGTAAACCCCCCCCTTCACTGTAAACCCCCCCCCCACTGTAACACCACCCCCCCTCACTGTAACACCCCCCCTCACTGTAACACCCCCCCCACTGTAACCCCCCCCCCTCACTGTAACCCCCCCCACTGTAACACCCCCCCTCCACTGTAAACCCCCCCTCCACTGTAACCCCCCCCACTGTAACACCCCCCCTCCACTGTAACACCCCCCCTCCACTGTAACCCCCCCCCCACTGTAACACCACCCCCCCTCACTGTAACACCCCCCCCCCCCCCCCCCCTCGCTGTAACACCCCCTCCCCCCTCACTGTAACACCCCCCCCCCCCTCCTGCTGTAATAACCCCCCCCCCACCTCCTGCTTAATTCTCTTCACTGATTGGCTGCCGATTGTGTCCCGGCTGAAATAACGGAGGATGTGCACTACGCTCTGTATTTACATTTAATTTGCACACTGTCTTTATTATCATTATTAATTATTATTAATTATTATTAATTATTTATGAAGAATTAACACGGCCACCTGCTGGTGAAGCAGCTGAACTGCACGTGCCATTCAGACGTCTGCGGCTGACCTCCTGACCCTGATGACCTCGATTTAGAATCCGAGAGAAATCCGCGACATCGTGACCGCCAACCGTTCGGATTTCGGGGTGGGGGGGTAGGGGGTGGGGGGGTCGATTCGGGTGACCGGTGCTCCGTAGGACGTCCCGTCCGCAGGGTTCGGGTGCGAGGTCAGCCTGGCGATGCGGTGCCCTTTGGGGGTCGTTGAGGTCGGCACGGTCGCACTGTTTCCTGTGGAAGTGTATCACAGACCTGCTGCAGACGTGGGGGGGGGGGGGGGTACCCTGTGGGGGTGGGGTGTGGGGGGGGTGTACCCTGTGGGGTGTGAGGGGGGGGCATCGTATGCCTTTAATTCTACTCTGTGGAGTTGATTTCTTTGATGTGTAAACGTGACAATCTGAAGAATCTCTGCCTCGTGCCACTTTTATTTTGTTGTTATTTTGATGTTTGTTATTATTATTATTTTATTATTATTATTATTATTATTTTTGACTTTTTGGACGACATTCCTGCCCGCGTGCTCCCCTGCCCGCCCGCCCGCCCGCCGCGTGGCCTGAGCGGCGACAGACGGAGACGCCCGTCCCGTGTCTTATAATCACCGCTGTGCCAACGGCTCGCACCGGGCGCCAAAGCGCGGGGCTCATCCCCGCCCACACCCGTCCCAACGGGACCTTCTCCGTTCCACATGGAGACGGCGAAGGATCTGTATTTTTTTGTCTTTTTTTATTAGAAACGCCCGGAGCCTGCGTTTCCAGTGTTTTTTTTTTTTTTTTTCATAGAACAGGCCAACAACCCTGCCACAGTCGACATGAATGTATGACCCGATGCATCATACGGCTCTGCAGCGCTGCTCAACGTATGTGGAGAAGTTACCAAATCTCCACGGGAGCAGTTATTACGCTCGAGTCTCATTCTGTTCTCGGTGTTCGGTTCGGTTCGGATCTCGGTTCTCTTCAGCAGTGTTTCAACTTTCTGTGATCGCAATAAACATGATTTCACTCGATCAGCGCCTCTGTGGTACTTACACGCCCCTGACGGCAGATGGCGGTAGAGTCACGCATCTATCAACGAACTAATAAAACACCAACGGGCCGAACTTTCACCTCTGAATATTAATAATCCCGTTTAATGGAACGCGTTTCTCGGTCTCGGTTTTTGTGTAGAACTCTAAATTAGAACTCCCGATCCTAAAAGTCAATTAAAAAAAAGAAATGCATAAATTAATTAAGTTTTCGGTTTGGATTAGTGATGCACACTGTACAAAACAGGACGTTCCTTAAGGAACCGTTTGAGGTTCCTTCATTCATCATCTTCTGATGATCCTC
>JAFMOC010000286.1:37500-52500 GCA_019802505.1 Corydoras sp. C115
AAATTGAAGGCTCCAAATTGCCCCTTATAGAGTGTGTGTCTGTGTGAGAGAGTTTTTCCAGCAATAGATTGACGCCCTGGTTGTATGTGACCCTGCACCCCCCCCCCCCCCCACCCTAATGGAGGATAATGAAGTGAGCAGAAAATTATGAATGAATGATAATAATAGGTAATGCAAAAAAAATAATAAATAAATAAAAAGTTAGGAGAGAACATGAACCATGTTGCCCCCCCCCCTCGTGTGTGTGTGTGTGTGTGTGTGTGTGTGTGTGTGTGTGTTCTGAGATCAAGGTCCGATCTTGTTTACATGCAACAACCCTAACAAGGTGCATGAGGGTTTGTTCGGTTTCTCTGCTTTGAAGCCAGTGTTTGTGGTTGGATTCTGCTGTTGATGTTCGGTTGCAGACCGTGTGTGTGTGTCAGTGTGTGTGTCATTGTGTGTGTGTGTGTCATGTGTGTGTGTGTGTGTGTGTGTGTGTGTGTGATGTTCAGACGATAAAGACCCGGAGCTGTGTGCAGCTCTGTGGCGTTGTTTTCCATTCGGGCCGAGGTTCGTTCGAAACGCCGGCAGGGCCGAGCGAACCCCCGACGTGATGCTGCACGTCGAGCTGAGCACCACTTCCTGTCAGAGAGGCGAATGGGGCGGGGCTGATGGGGTGGGGGGGGGCGGAGTGGGGGGGGAGGCGTGAGCTCGGCTTTCTACGACCGTAGTAACGCGGAAACCCCATTAAATGTACTTCTAGCCGAACTGCTTGATCTCGGGTCATCGGAGACCCGAGGGGAGCTGTGTGGGCGTCGCCGGTTAAGGCCACACCCATCCACCATCACGCTTCATCTTTATTCATACTTCAGTTCTGTTTTTTTTTTTATGTAGTTTCAGTTGGATGCATTAATCCTGGTCTGAGCCGAGTACTTAAGTAATAACGCTGCACCCATATTCTCACACTGATGGAGTCACTCAGGGTTCGGTTCGGCTGCTTTGCGTCGCCTCAAGGGTGTGAGCTCAAGCCCCTGGCCATGCATTTCGCACAAAAGCGTGCTTCCAACGCGGCCCAAACAGTTTGGGGAAGGCCGTAATTCGGTTTCAGCATGACCGTACCACGCATTCCTCAAAACTCAGGACAGGCCGAGTTCCCAAAATCCTGGGGTGTCATGAAGGCGCCCTCTGTCCGCCCATCTCCTTTTCCCGAATCTGTTAATCTCACACAGACACACACCATATGGGGCAATTTGGAGAACACAATTCACCTTGATCCATGTTTTTTTGGACTGTGGGAGGAACCCGGAGAACCCGGAGGAAACCCATACGGACACGGGAAGGACATGCAAACTCCATCCAGATGGGGATTCGAACTGGGAATCTCTAGTGTTGAGAGGAGAACATGCTAAGCCACCGTGCCGCCCGCCACAGGGGGGCCCGAGTTCCCAAAATCCTGTGGTGGGCCGTCTCACAGGCGGGCATTATGGGGGGGGGACCCCGACCGGGGTGTCATGAAGGCGCTCCTGCGGGTGTGATGTGAACGCGTCCCGTCCTCTGTCCGCCCCGTCCCGTAATCCCGACTCCGTTAATCTCACAAACACACACTCTATATGGGGCAATTTGGAGAACACAATTCACCTTGATCCATGTTTTTTTGGACTGTGGGAGGAAACCGGAGAACCCGGAGGAAACCCACACGGACACGGGGAGGACATGCAAACTCCACCCAGATGGGGATTCGAACCGGGAATCCCCAGCGCTGAGAGGAGAACATGCTAAACCACTAAGCCACTGTACCGCCCGCCACAGGGGGCCCGAGTTCCCAAAATCCTGCGGTGGGCCGTCTCACAGGCGTGCATTATGGGGGGGGGGGCGACCCCGACCCCGACCGGGGTGTCATGAAGGCTCCTGCGGGTGTGATGCGAACACGTCCCGGTTCTCTGTCCACCCCGTCCCGTAATCCCGAATCCGTTAATCTGTCCATCCGGCGTCCCGCGTCCTTGACGATGTTCCGTTTCGCCCGAATGAATTCCGTCGCACGCCAGAACGAAAAGCCTCGTGCCGCGTGTCCCCCCCACCCACCACCTCCATCCAAACGCAGGATTAGAACCGCGCACATAATCCCCCCCCCCCTTTAATACACCTCGTGGACTGTATTTGTGGCGAAAAATAGAATCCAATTTCCTCCCCCCTCGCCGTTCCGACAGGAGCGCCCGGTTCTAACGGCGCGGCGCAGTAACCTGCCGGCGGCGTGCCTCTTATCGCCGACTCGCACGGCGCCCGGATTATTAACCCCCGAGTGCCGTGGCAAAAAGGGTAACGAGCGGGCGAAACGGCGCCCCCGTGTAAACCTCACGCTCGCAGTGCAAACGTCGCTATCGGCCCTCGCGGGCCGAAGTCCTCGGGAACCTGGGGGGGGGGGGGGTGTTAAAGTGTAAGTCCAATATTTGCGCGGTCGCCGTCCCACGTTCCGTACAGGTACTCAGTGTTTTTAGATAGCGCCTGACTTTGAAGGAACTTGAAGGCGGTCGCTTTGTGGTTCGCCGAAGCTGGAGAGGAGGTCGTGTCCTTCAGAGCCGTGTCAGAGCCTTTGTTCCACAATGTTCCACAATGACGTTCCGCAGTCCATCGGCTTCTCTATTGACTCTGATGACCCAAGTTCAAGTCCGAGTTATTTACTTATATCGCGCTTTTTACAACAGAACATCGTCACAGAGCAGCTTTACAGAATGAAAAGCCTTTAAACCCCAAAAGAGTGAGCCGAAGCAACAGTGGCAAGACAAAACTCCCTGTTATGTTGTTATTTAAGGAAGAAACCTTGTGAGGACCGAGGCTCAGTGGGGCACTCGTCCTCCTTGAGCGGCCAGGCAGCAACAACAGTGTAGGACACTAATGTCCAGATATTTAACAAATGGAAAACTATATGTGAGTCCATTAGGGGGCGCCCTGCAGGACCGCCTTGTCAGGTTCCATCCAGTATTCGTCAGCAGAGCCATGGATGAAGATCTCCAGGAAGCCGGGGGACATATTGATAATAAAGCACGGCATTTAATTAATAAGTAATTAATAAGTAATTTATTGACATAAATTCGCGGAAATGCATTTTTATGGTCCGTAGGTTTCAATCGTCATTCCGATTCGCACCGAATGCGTCCGTCCGTCCACGTGGGAGGAGGACCCGGTGACGGGTGACGCCGTTCACATACGAAGAACCGGTCGGCTCTCATCTTGCGTTCAATACCAACAATATGGGGAAGGCCCGATCCCGTCATCAGAGCCAACGCGACCGGGCCTCGAACCGTCAACCTCAAACCCACCCGACACCTTCAGGATGAACTGGACCGGAGGCCGCCCGGTCCAACATCGGTGCCTGACCTCACTAAGGTCATGTTGGGTGGAGGGGCATCCGTCCTCACCGGCGCCTCCCGAAATAATGCTGCCAGAGTGTGGGGGTCCCAATTCTTTTCTCCCAATGGGGCTGCATCACTTTATATCTTTATGATTTTTTTTTTATATCATCCAAAACATTTCTTGGCACCCCCGAAATGACCCCCGAAATGACCACCGAAATGACCCCCGAAATGACCGCTGCCAGTCCGTGTTTTCCGGACCCCCCCTCCTTGTGTGCGGCGTGTGAGGCCACAGGGGGTCCATCCTTCAATCCATTCCTCCGTTATCTCCCGCTTTATCCTCTATTATAATCCATGTTTTTTTGGACTGTGGGAGGACCAGGAGGAAGCCCACACGGAAGCGGGGAGAACATGCAAACTCCACCAGGATCGGGATCCGACCCCGGATCACCCGGCACTAAGCGCTGTGCTGCCTGTAGGGGCGATTTAGAGCAGCCAAATGACCTTGAATCCATGTTTTTGGACCGTGGGAGGAAAGCGGAGAACCCGGAGGAAACCCACGGGGAGGACATGGAAACTCCACCCGGATTGTGATTCCAACCGGGAATCCCCAGATAAATCTCCCGCTTTATCCTCTATTAGGGTCGCGGGGGGGAGGGGGGGTTCCCCATGCCCATCCAGGGGAGAACGTTTCGGGCGCTGGGCAGATACACCCAGGACAGGGCGCCAATCCATCGCTGGACACACACTCACTCACACAGACACACTCTATATGGGGCAATTTGGAGAACTCAATCAAACATTGATCCATGTTTTTGGACTGTGGGAGGAAACCCACGCGGACACGGGGAGGACATGCAAACTCAACCCAGATTGGGATTCGAACCGGGAATCCCCAGCGCTGAGAGGAGAACATGCTAAACCACTAAGCAACCCGCCACAGGGGGTCAGCATGCATTTATGTTCATACTCTGATGTTCTGATGTCCTCACGTGATCGTCACACTAATTGCCCCCAACCAGAACCCAGAAGCCCTGAGAGCGTGAGCGCCACCTGGCTTTTCCTCCGAAACCAGATCCCGTGTGTGTGTGTGTGTGTGTGTGTGTGTGTGTGTGTGTGTGTGTGAGTGCGGCCCATCCCTGTGATTATGGCGCTCTTACACAAAGGCTGACTGAACCACCCAAATTACCTTGAAACACCCCTCGGCGGCTTTTCATCGGGACGCTGGGTTGTGAAATGAGGGGCGCTGATTCGTGAGCGTCCTCGCGTCCTCGCGTCCTCGCACCCGCCTGTCCCACCGGCGGGCTGTCCCGCGGGATCATCACCGTGCAAAAATATTGTGCTCAATTGCCCCTACGGGCAGCACAGAGGCATAGGGTTTGCATATTCTCCGCTCAGTGCTGGGGATCCAGGTTTGAATCCCGATCTGGGTGGAGCCTCCATGTCCTCCCCGTGTCCGCGTGCGTTTCCTCCCACAGTCCAAAAAACATGGATTAAAGGTGAACCGAATGCTCTAAATTGCCCCTATATAGTCTGTGTGTCTGAGAGTATGTTGTTCTAATATAAATGTGTGTGTGTGTGTGTGTGTGGGGGGGGGGGTGATGCTTATCGTTCTGTTTTGATGAGCTAACGAAGCTTCAAACGAGACGAGGTGTGAGTTTTCAGACCTATCCCGTCCTTTCTGAGCAGTGTGGTGATGATGATGCGTCGTGTTCAGCCTCGGTTGCATTCCGGCCGTCGTCGCCGCGGCGACACCCGTCGGATCCCCGAACCCGTCGTGACTCGCCCCCCTCGGAGCGCGCGGCGGCCCGGAGCCAAACGGATGACATCACGCCGCATTCTTTCCCAGAGCCGTTCCTCACGCCGCACGTTCTGCGTAAACGGCGTGCGGCGCGTCGGGGCCTGCGCGGACTCCGTGGGTATTTGGAGGAGCGCCAGGTGTACGGGTCGGGGGGGGGGGGGGGGGGCAGTGGACTGACCCTCTGAACGTCCGACTGAGACGCAAAACGCTTCGTTCTGATGGATGTCCTTTTAAAAATGCCTCACCGTATCATTCAGCAACACACACACACACACTCCACACACACTCCACACACACACACACACACACACTCCACACACACACACACACACTCCACACACACACTCCACACACACACACACACACACACACACACTCACACACACACACTCCACTAAAAACACACACACACACACACACACACACTCCACTAAACACACCCACACACACACACACACACTCCACACACACACACAAACACACACACACTCACACACATACACACACACTCCTCACACACACACACACTCACACACACACTCACACACACACACACATACACACACACATACACACACACACACTCCACACTCCTCACACACACACTCCCACACACACACACACACACACACACACACACACACACACTCACACACACTCCACACACACATACACACACACTCCACACACTCCACATACACACATACACACTCCACTCCACACACACACACACTTTACTCCACACACACACTCCACACACACACACACTCCACTCCACACACACACACACTCCACTCCACACACACTCCACACACTTTACTCCACACACTCCACACACACTCCACTCCACACACACTCCACTCCACACACACTCCACACACTTTACTCCACACACTCCACACACACTCCACTCCACACACACTCCACTCCACACACACTCCATTTCACACACACTTCACTCCACACACACTTCACTCCACACACACTCCACACACACTCCACTCCACACACACTCCACACACACTCCACTCCACACACACTCCACACACACTCCACTCCACACACACTCTACTCCACACACACTCCACTCCACACACACTCCACACACACTCTGTGTCTGCCCCCCTGTGATTGGTGGAGCGGGCGGAGCGTGCCATGCGGTGGAGCCGTCCATTAACTAGAGTTCCTGTTGCACAAACACACGGAATCAAGGTTATTGAAGGAGCCAGAGGGGTAGGGGTGCTGATTCAGCACTGCGGCTCTGTAAGTGTGTGTGTGTGTGTGTGTGTGTGTGTGTGTGTGTGTGTGTGTGTATGCGCATTTTTTTAAATCTGATTTGGAACCGGTTGCCTAAGCAGCGCCACCACCCATAAAAAATAAAGCGCCTTTGCGTCCAGATTCGCCGGAACTGCGTGTGGAGGCGGGTGGCGTGGTGGTTGGCATGTTCTCCAATCCATGTTCTCATGGATTGGCTGCGCTACAATGCCCATACTGGCAGCACAGTGGCATTGGGTTTGGCATGTTCTCCTCTCAGCGCCGGGGATTCCCGGTTGGAATCACAATCCGTGCGGAGTTTCCATGTCCTCCCCGTGGGTTTCCTCCGGGTTCTCCGCTTTCCTCCCGCGGTCCAAAAACATGGATTCAAGGTCATTCGGCTGCTCTAAATCGCCCCTACTGGCAGCACAGCGCTTAGTGCCGGGTGATCCGGGCTCGGATCCCGATCCTGGTGGAGTTTGCATGTTCTCCCCGCTTCCGTGTGGGCTTCCTCCTGGTCCTCCCACAGTCCAAAGAAACATGGATTAAAGGTGAACTGAATGCTCCAAATTGCCCCTATAGAGTCTGTGTGTCTGAGTGTGCCCAGCGATTGGATTGTCGCCTTCGCCTGGGTGAATCTGCAACATTTCTGCCCTGGTGGGCATGGGGGGGAACCCCAATCCACCCCACCCCCTCCCACCCCACGTAAACCTAAGCGGAAAGCTGATGGACGGAACGGCGGAACTTATTTTTTTATACGTAAACCACATTTTAAGTCTTATTAAGACTCGGTCTTCAGACGTTTCCTGTACCCTCACCCTCACCCGCACCCTCACCCGCACCCTCACCCTCATGTCACCAGCGCTAACTGCTTCCAGACTCCCGGCTGGTTTTCCTCCCCCCCCCCCCCCCGGAGCAGCTGGAACTCGGCGTCCTGCTCCTGCGGCGGGGCTTTGACGTCATGGCGAGTCGATGAATAATAACACTGCTAATGAAAAGCAGCAGTGGAATGCTGGGAGCACGCCGCGGTCCTCCCCTCTCCCCTCGCTCCGCTAAGGAGGCGCAGGACGAGCCAGCGAGGTGTTTCAGACCTCCTCTTTATTTATTTTATTTATTTATTTTTTTTGTGTTTGTGTCCCCACGGCGTCGGCGGACACGCAGTGCGGGTGTTTTTTTTTATTTTTATTTTTTATTTATTTTTTTTTTACAGTTGCTTAAACACCCTGACGGTGGTGCAGACGGGGACTACACCCTTGCACCCCCCCCCCACCCCCCTCCACTCCCTCTCAGTCTTTCTCAGAATTGGGCGAGATCGTTGTTTGTGCTCGCAGAACGAAGGCGGGTTCGTGTCGACGTTAAACATGTGTTCCGCCGTCACGGGAGAGAGAGAGAGGGATTCCGAGAAATGCAACATTCTTTCATCCATCCATTATCTTCTGCTTTATCCTCTATTAGGGTTGCGGTGGGGGGGGGGGGGTTCCCCATGCCCATCCAGGGGAGAACGTTTCAGGCGCTGGGCAGATAGACCCAGGACAGGGCGCCAATCCATCACTGGGCACACACTCACTCACACAGACACACTCTATATGGGGCAATTTGGAGAACTCAATTGAGCTTGATCCATGTTTTTGGACTGTGGGAGGAAACAGGAGAACCCGGAGGAAGCCCACGCGGACACGGGGAGAACATGGAAACTCCACCCAGATTGGGGATTCGAACCGGGAATCCCTAGTGCGGAGAGGAGAACGTGCTAAACCACTAAGCCACCGTGCCGCCGAAATGCAACATAAAAAAAGTTTGAAGTTTGGCATGTTCTCCTGATGGACGTGCCGATTGTTGTGAGGGTCGGTGTGCGATGTTAACGGCGTGTGGCGCGTGACCTGATGAGTTGGTGGAAACCGCGTGCGTCCGGACGCAGCGCTCAGCGTGTGAACACCGCGCCTCCGAGTGGCGCTGGCCGTTTGGATCGGTTCCCAGCGTCTGTTTTATGTGACGGTCGCACCCGCAGCCAGAGAGGAGGTGCAGCCCGAGAGGAGGCGCAGCCCGAGCCCAACCCGCAGCCCGAGAGGAGGCGCAGCCCGAGCCCAACCCGCAGCCCGAGAGGAGGCGCAGCCCGAGAGGAGGCGCAACCCGAGCCCAACCTGCAGCCGAGAGGAGGCGCAACCCGAGCCCAACCCGCAGCCCGAGAGGAGGCGCAGCCTGAGCCCAACCCGCAGCCCGAGAGGAGGCGCAGCCCGAGCCCAACCCGCAGCCCGAGAGGAGGCGCAGCCCGAGCCCAACCCGCAGCCCGAGAGGAGGCGCAGCCCGAGCCCAACCCGCAGCCCGAGAGGAGGCGCGTTCGTTCACCGTCGCTGGACAATAAATTAATATATCGATTTTTATCTCTAGATTCGGGCGGCACGGTGGCTTAGTGGTTTGGCATGTTCTCTCAGCGCTGGGGATTCCCGGTTCGAATCCCAATCTGGGTGGAGTTCCCATGTCCTCCCCGTGTCCGCGTGGGTCTCCTCCGGGTTCTCCAGGTTTCCTGCAGTGACCGCCACGGTGGTTGTGTTGTGTCTAGCGCCCCTCCTCCACCGTCCGGTCCGCAGCGTCCCGTGTCTCTGCCGGGGGACGAAGATCACGAACTGCGGCGAGAGACGAGCTGCGGTCTTGTATTCTCCGCTCTCATTCGTCCACACGGTGGCGCAGCGAGGTGGAGGAGCGTCAGAGTGTACAGTGCGTGCACCACCACGCCTGCACCACCACGCCTGCACCACCACGCCTGCACCACCACGCCTGCACCACCACGCCTGCACCACCACGCCCGCACCACCACGCCCGCACCACCACGCCCGCACCACCACGCCCGCACCACCACGCCTCGACCACCACGCCTGCACCACCACGCCTGCACCACCACGCCCGCACCACCACGCTCGCACCACCACGCCTGCACCACCACGCCTCGATCACCACGCCTGCACCACCACGCCTCGACCACCACGCCTGCACCACCACGCCCGCACCACCACGCCCGCACCACCACGCCCGCACCACCACGCCCGCACCACCACGCCCGCACCACCACGCCTCGACCACCACGCCTGCACCACCACGCCTCGACCACCACGCCTGCACCACCACGCCCGCACCACCACGCCCGCACCACCACGCCCGCACCACCACGCCCGCACCACCACGCCTGCACCACCACGCCCGCACCACCACGCCCGCACCACCACGCCCGCACCACCACGCCTCGACCACCACGCCTGCACCACCACGCCTGCACCACCACGCCGTGGTTTGTAATAAAGTGGATGGAGTATGAGCTCGTAGTTAAAACCCCTCTGTTAAAATGTCCGCTGTGTCTGACCGGTTCTCCACCCCGCACGATCCGCACATCTAAATTCGAGCGTAAAGGGTGGTGGAACATGCACCTGGAAACGCACCCTGAACAGCGAGGAGGAGGAGGTCCATTAGGATTAGTTTAGGAGTTGGTAATGTGATCTCGTAAACACGGCGCTGTGTAAATACACATTAGAGAATTCCAAACCCCCCTTAAGGGCATTAAGGGGGCAACATCAACACATTGCCTCCTCGCTGCATCGGTTCACCGCCCGCTCCCGTTCGTCTGGTTCCAAAACAAAACCTGCGGACTTTCATGCGGTCCTGTCAGGACGGGGGGAATGGTTCCTCTCTCCTGCGGCTGTTTATACCTTCGAAGCTGGAGAACGTCTCAGGGAGGGGTGGGGGGGGGGTGGTCTCAAACTGAACTGGTGATCTTGAGTCTGTGCAGATGTCCAGAAGATCTACAGATCTTCCCCCCATCCACCCATCCATTATCTTCAGCTTTATCCTCTATTAGGGTACCGGGGGAGGTTCCCCATGTCCATCCAGGGGAGAACGTTTCGGGCGCTGGCCAGATACACCCAGGACAGGGG
Source organism: Corydoras sp. C115 (assembly GCA_019802505.1). Lineage (NCBI taxonomy): Eukaryota > Metazoa > Chordata > Actinopteri > Siluriformes > Callichthyidae > Corydoras > Corydoras sp. C115. The sequence continues at coordinate 47,808 of JAFMOC010000286.1, forward strand.
GGCAATCGATCACTGGGCACACACTCACTCACACAAACACACTATATATGGGGCAATTTGGTGAATTCAATTCACCTTGATCCATGTTTTTGGACTGTGGGAGGAGAACGGAGAACCCGGAGGAAACCCATGCGGACACGGGGAGGACGTCACTTGCCCACCAATCGTTTCGGATCGTCCGGTCCAACCCGCCTTCAGAGCTGAAGGCCCCCGGTTTGATTCCTGGTCCCATGAAGTGCCCTTATTGCCTCCCCGGTGTGTGTGTGTGTGTGTGTGTGTGTGTGTGTTCACTGCACGGAGGGGGCGTGAAGGCTCCTCAAATGACCTGTGACCCCGTGGACGGTATGGAACGCCGTCCCGCTATACGCCGCGATCCTAATCGTTATCGTTAACGCGGACCGGCGGCGTGAACGTTCCCGTGGTTACGGTCGCCCGGAGACGACGCCGTCTCCACGGCGACGGTCAGCATCCACTCGTAAACATCTCCCTCCTGTTGAGGACACATTCCTGAACCCCCCCCCCCCACCTCTGACTTCACTAAACGGCAAGAGAGGCCCGGGATAGGCTCCGGTTTCAAAAGAGAGGGTCTGGTTTATCGGCTCGGCCCCCGAAGACGAGACGAGACACGGGGGGGGGGGGGGGGGATTTCCGTGGGACTGTCTCCCGTCCGCCCGTCTCAGATCCTCCGAAGGCGTCTTCGAGTTTAGGACGAGTTCTGGACTTCCCTGTGCTCGTCTCTTCACGTGTTCCGCATCCCCTTCTCGGCTTGACTTGTGCTCTGAGCGTCTCGCCACGTGTCTCCGGTTCTAAAGACAGTTCTCCGGACGTCGGGGAGGCCTGATTTATTTCTGTGACGGGGACCCCCGGTGTCTCTCCTCTCCGTGACCTCCTGTCGAAACCTGACGATGTCGTCCGTCCCCCGTCCCCCCGTCCCCCCGTCCCCCCGTCCCCGTCCCCCGTCTTCCTCGAGTCCTCAGCGCCTCGCGTCCTCACCTCCCGTCTGCGCTGACGTCCTCTTGGCAGCGAATGGAAGGAATTTGGCAGAACATATGACTCCGCTTCCTGCCGTGTGTGTGTGTGGGGGGGGGGTCAGTACATGTGGTTCCAGGGTTCTACGTGTTCTCCACACGCCCTGCGTGAGACTCAAAGCAGTGACCGTCGGCATTCGGGCGGAGGACCGTCACCGTGACGTCAGCGTGGTGGTGCGCTTCGTGTGCCATACACGTGGAGTGGATCAGACGCCGGCATGCTGCTGGGTTATTCGGTCGTCATGGTGACCTGCCCCCACCACCCCCCCCCCCCCTCACATCTACCCCCGGTCTTGTGACTCGCAGGGACGCTGCGCGACGGCCGTCGGTCCTCGGCTAAGAATAGCCTCGGCTCGGCGGCCCGGCGGCCCGGCGGCCCGGCTTTAAATCCGACAGCGGAGCCGTCGTGCGTTGGGGGGGGGGGGGACACGGAGAGAACATGGCACGTTCTCGCTGAACTCCGACTCTTACATAAGTGAGCGCTGAGACGGTGCGAGAGGAGGAGGAGGAGGAGGAGGAGGAGGAGGATTCGGGGGGGGGGGGGGCGGTGAACAGCGGCGCGGAACACGAGGCCGCGGAGATTTACAGCAATGTTCTCCGACGCAAAGGACGCGTCATGTCCGTCGTGGTGCTCTGTCCTTTGCGGCTTCTGCCGGGCCTTCCCCAAACTGTTTCTCACAGCGGTGCCGAGGTTGTCCGGTTCTCTGACCCATACGGACCCCGGGGGAACCCCCCCCTGTTCCTCTCGCAGTACGTCGGCGGAACGCGGCTCTGACGCGAGATTCACGTGAGCTTCCGCATCAGAGCTATTTATAGCGCCGTCAGCGCCGGTTCTCCACGGGGCTCTGGGGCACCCGTGACTGACCGCGGCACTCGGCGAGGGAAAGGTGAAGTCAAGAATGGAGAGGTCGTTAAGGACACGGACTCGTTACAGAACCCCCCCCCCCCCCCCCCGTTATTCATTAGCCATTCTGAGACGGTTCAGCGCTGATGTGGAGATCATCTGTCATCACAGTGAGTGAGCGAGAGAGAGAGAGAGACTGTGTGAGAGAGAGAGACTGTGTGTGAGAGAGAGAGAGAGAGAGGCTGTGTGAGAGAGAGAGAGAGAGAGACTGTGTGTGAGAGAGAGAGAGAGAGAGAGGCTGTGTGTGTTTGTGAGAGAGAGAGAGACTGTGTGCGAGGTAGAAAGTGAGAGAGAGAGAGGCTCTCTCGCCTCTCTCTCTGCTCTCTCACTCTGCTCTCTTGCCCCCCTCTCTCTCTCTCTCTCTCTCACTCTGCTCTCTTGCCCCTCTCTCTCTCTCTCTCTCTCTCTCTCTCTCTGCTCTTTTGCCCCTCTCTCTCTCTCACTCTGCTCTCTCACTCTGCTCTCTTGCCCCTCTCTCTCTCTCTGCTCTCTTGCCCCTCTCTCTCTCTCACTCTGCTCTCTTGCCCCTCTCTCTCTCACTCTGCTCTCTTGCCCCTCTCTCTCTCTCACTCTGCTCTCTTGCCCCTCTCTCTCTCTCACTCTGCTCTCTTGCCCCTCTCTCTCTCTCACTCTGCTCTCTTGCCCCTCTCTCTCTCTCACTCTGCTCTCTTGCCCCTCTCTCTCTCACTCTGCTCTCTTGCCCCTCTCTCTCTCACTCTGCTCTCTTGCCCCTCTCTCTCTCTCTCTCTGCTCTCTTGCCCCTCTCTCTCTCTCACTCTGCTCTCTTGCCCTCTCTCTCTCACTCTGCTCTCTTGCCCCTCTCTCTCTCTCGACCTCATTCTTGTCATTAAAGCAGAAAGCACCCCAGTCAGTTTCCGGGAGCCGCCTGCCCCTCGCACCTCGACCCCGCAGCTCACCGCAGTGGAAACAGAACCCTGACTGCCGGCTCGCCGCAGAGCTATGAGAACATGAGAACAGAAAATAACCACCTTCTCAGATGTTTGTTCTCCGTAACATCACCCACCCGCCACGTCACCCACCCACCCACCACGTCGCCCACCCATAACATCACCCACCCGCCACGTCACTCACCCGCCACATCACCCACCCGTCACATCCACCCGTCACATGACCCACCCGTAACATCCACCCACCCGCCACGTCACCCACCCGCCACGTCACTCACCCACCCGTCACATCCACCCGTCACATCACCCACCCATAACATCACCCACCCATAACATCCACCCACCCGCCACGTCACCCACCCGCCACGTCACTCACCCACCCGTCACATCCACCCGTCACATCACCCACCCATAACATCACCCACCCATAACATCACCCACCCGCCACGTCACTCACCCGCCACATCACCCACCCGTCACATCCACCCGTCACATGACCCACCCGTAACATCCACCCGCCCGCCACGTCACCCACCCGCCACGTCACTCACCCACCCGTCACATCCACCCGTCACATCCACCCGTCACATCACCCACCCATAACATCACCCACCCGCCACGTCACTCACCCGCCACATCACCCACCCGTCACATCCACCCGTCACATGACCCACCCGTAACATCCACCCACCCGCCACGTCACCCACCCGCCACGTCACTCACCCACCCGTCACATCCACCCGTCACATGACCCACCCATAACATCCACCCACCCATAACATCCACCCGTCACATGACCCACCCATAACATCCACCCACCCATAACATCCACCCGTCACATCACCCACCCATAACATCACCCACCCATAACATCCACCCACCCGCCACGTCGCCCACCCATAACATCACCCACCCGCCACGTCGCCCACCCATAACATCACCCACCCGCCACGTCACCCACCCATAACATCACCCACCCGCCACGCACCCACCCATAACATCACCCACCCGTCACGTCACAAAACCCGCCACGTCACCCACCCACCATGTCGCCCACCCATAACATCACCCACCCGCCACGTCACCCACCTGCCACGTCGCCCACCCATAACATCACCCACCCGTCACGTCACCCACCCGTCACATCACGACACTCGACCCTGCAGTGTGGATGATGACATGCGTCCTGGGCTGTTTAAACACTTTGGGGAAGGCCCCCTGATCTGTTCTCCGAGGCAGAAAGTCTGTGGAGTTTAATGTGCGTCTGCCCTGTGACCCGAGCACTGGGATAGGCCCCACCCCACCCAAGGCGAACCCTGCTCCGGATTATCGGATCAGAAGACGAACATTCCGATGAGCGCTGGAACTTCAATCAGCCGTGCCCCACTGATCTGCCCCCTCCACCCCCCCCCCCCGCGCCCCACACGTGTGCTGAGTACACAAAGGTAAAAGTGCACATCAATTATTTACCCTGAATCCGGTGCCTCGGGCCCCGGGGTCTATTTATAGCAGCGTGGTGGCGTCTCGGGTGATGATGCTCCACCGCCCCAAACGCCGGGGTTCGGGTGCTGCATCACATCCACATCCACGGGGTGGTGGGGGGGGGGAGGGTTTAAAGTCCGCGGGGCGGTGCGCTCGTCACGCTGCCCGCTGCGCGGCGGGTAAAGGGCAGTGCGTGCCATCTCACGAGAACCGCGTTTACGGAACGTTCCGCCGCACTTCACCCCGAATCAACCCCCTGGGTTTTTTTTTTTTTTTTTTTTTTTTTTCCCGGCTTCCGCCCACACAATGGCTGACTTGTGTCCCCGTGTGTGTGTGTGTGTGTGTGTGTGTGTGTGTGGTCCTTCAGTACA
>JAFMOC010000286.1:57500-65000 GCA_019802505.1 Corydoras sp. C115
TCTTTTTTTTTCTAGAAATTTGGATGATTTTATTTGACAAAAGGCTATATATATAACGAAAACAAAGACATTTCATGTAAAAACTAATGCTTAGCAGCAGCCATGGGCGCCCCCATGTGGTCAAAATGGTACATTCGACTATGAGGTTCATAGTCGACTACGGTTCTCCGAATCGAATCGTCGAATCAGCGAATATTGCAGCTCACCCCTAGTATTTAATGAATTAAATTAATGTATTGTATATCACGCATCGATACGAATGCGACGCACTCAGAGGGGTGTGTTATTGTTAATGATGTCACGGCGGGACAAACGGCTCAGCCAATCGGAATTGAGGACCAGAAATATTGGTTTTATAATACCCGTCAGTCCTTCAAACACGCCGCGAGGTTCAGTGCTGTAAATGGCGTCTTACCGTGTGTGTGTGTGTGTGTGTGTGTGTGTGTGTGTTCCGTACAGTCTGTACATTATTATATTAATGATGTTAATTAGTTATCCTGATGTTTTTTTTTTTTTTTTTTTTTTTGTCCTCTCTGTCCCCGTTCCCGTGACGTTCCCTGCTCGTCCTCAGAGTACACGGTGAGTCCCGCCCCAGCTGACTTACGTTCTACGAATGAATGAGAACCTTTAGAATCACAGCATGTCAGAACTGATTCGGGTAAATGTTACCCCGGTTACCGTTGCTATGGACACGCCTTAACGTCCGTCACACATTAGAGTCATTAAAAGTGTTGTGGAGGTGTCTGTCCGTCAGGTTGAGCACCGATGTCGGGCGAGAGGGCTCCGTCCAGGGACTTTTCTACTTTCCGGCTCCTTAGTTATGTAAACATGGTGAGATTTGGTATGTTCTTCACTTGCGTGGTGACGTGTGTAGGCGTCTGCTCACATTGTCTTTAAAAACAAAGCGACCGAATTTGTGACAAATCTTTAAAAGAGAGAGAGAGAGAGAGAGAGAGGGAGCCGCTGCCCACGTGCACCTCCTCTCTCGTCCCTTAAGCCTCCACCCCCGCCGCTTTTCTCCTCCCGCTCCACGATCCCCGCGCCGATCCTGGAGCCAGCGCTCGCCCACGCGTTCCAAGGTGTCATTTTCAGCAACTTTCTTCGCCATGAAGCGGGGTTACCATGGAAATCCGTCTCCGTGTTCCTCGGCGGATATAAATATCCTTTAATGCTCTCGTGGATGAACCCTCCTCTCCTCTCCTCTCCCGGCGTCTGCAGACGAACGCCGAATCCACCTCCGTCCCCTCGGCCCTCTCTCCCCTCCCCGTGTTTAGGTTCGAACCCACGGCCCCGTGCGGCGCAGACGCATATTAAAGGCGAATTTAAAGGTTTAAAGGAAAGTTCTCTCGTTCTGTTTCCGTCATTTCAATCCGTCATTTCAATATAAACACGTATACATGTATATGTATGTATGTATTAGAGAGTGTGTGTGTGTGTGTGTGTGTGTGTGTGTGTGTGTGTGTGTGTGTGTGTGCTGTAATGCATTTGCATCTGTGTGTCTTTCAGTGCTCGTTTCTGCCAAAGTTCTCCATTCACATAGAAACCAAGTATGAAGACAATAAAGGATCCAATGACAACGTGAGTATCTGTGTGTGTGTGTGTGTGTGTGTGTGTGTGTGTTCGTGTGTGTGTGTGTGTGTGTGTGTGAACCAACTGCAAATGTTTCTACAAGAAAAAAAAATATCACCACAAACCCCCCCCCCTCCCCCCTCTGTACCACATGCTCCCCTCTAATCGATCGTTCCGTGCTGTGAGTGCACATTCGGCCGCTCGACATCTCGATCGGAGCCGCGGAGCACTCATCCGAGCTCCGGAATTCCCGGTTCGAATCCCCATCTGGGTGGAGTCTCCATGTTCTCCTCTGTGTGTCCGCATGGGTTTCCTCCGGGTTCTCCGGTCTCCTCCCACAGTCCAAAAACATGGATCAATGTCAATTGAATTCTTCAAATTGCCCCATATAGAGTGTGTCTGTGTGAGTGAGTGTGTGTCCAGTGATGGATTGGCGTCCTGTCCTGGGTGTATCTGCCCAGCGCCCGAAACGTTCTCCCCTGGATGGGCATGGGGAACCCCACCACGACCCTAATAGAGGATAAAGCGGAAGATAATGGATGGATGGATAAAATGTACCCTGCGGAACCCTGTGGGGGGGGGCAATGTTGAACATGTGGAGGGTGTGACTCAGGATGCGTCGGGTTCGAATCTATCTGCAAAAACGCAGAGGAATAGTCTCCATGTTCTCCTCTGTGTGTCCGCATGGATTTCCTCCGGGTTCTCCGGTCTCCTCCCACAGTCCAAAAACATGGATCAAGGTCAATTGAATTCTCCAAATTGCCCCATATAGAGCGTGTCTGTGTGAGTGAGTGTGTGTCCAGTGATAGCTTGCCCCCCCCCTGTCCTGGGTGTATCTGCCCAGCGCCCGAAATGTTCTCCCCTGTATGGGCATGGGGAAGGAACCCCCCCCCCCACGACCCTAATAGAGGATAAAGCGGAAGATAATGGATGGATGGATAAAATCTACCCTGCGGAACCCTGTGGGGGGGGGGCAATGTTGGACATACACCCGGGACAGGACGTCAATCCATCGCTGGACACGCACTCACTCACATAGGCACACTCTATATGGGGCAATTTGGAGAATTCAATTGATCCATGTTTTTTTTTTTTTTTTTTTTTTGGTTCTGGCTCCGGGATCGAGGCTCCTGGCAGAGGAGCGATTAAAGGGGCTTTAAATCAGAGAGGCAGACTGACGCGGGGGCAAACTGGCCCCGGATGCTTACAGCTCAGAGCACAGACCTTTTAATGATTTATAAACGACGTGTTGTTGTGGCGCAACTCCAGAACCCCGCGGAGGAGTAGAGCCTGGAGAACCGTGTTTCAGACTCCTCCTCCTCCTCCTCCTGTCCTCTGAGCTCCATGCTCATCCAAACCTGGAGACACCGACATGTGACACTGCACTGCCCTCTAGTGGAGGCTGACAGTTTGGTCACCATTTAATGTCACGTTCTGGTTATCCATCCATCCATTATGTTCCGCTTTATCCTCTAGTAGGGGGGCGGGGGGGTGCCCATGCCCATGACCATCCAGGGGAGAACGTTTGGGGCGCTGGGCAGATACACCCAGGACAGGGGGCAATCTATCACACACTTACACTCTATATGGGGCAACTGGGAGAATTCAATGGACTTGATCCATGTTTTTGGACTGTGGGAGGAAACCGGAGAACCCGGAGGAAATCCACGCGGACACGGGGGAGGACATGCAAACTCCACCCAGATGGGGATTCAAACCGGGAATTCCCAGCGCTGAGAGGAGAACGTGCTAAGCCACCGTGCCCCTACATTCTGGTTATAATTGGTGTAAAGCCCACCTCCTGCCCACCACCGTGGAGGTGCAGATGAGCAGCGCTGGTAACCGTGGTGGTGCGTGGTGGTAACCGTGGTGGTAACCGTGGTGGTAACCGTGGTGGTGCGTGGTGGTAACCGTGGTGGTGCGTGGTGGTAACCGTGGTGGTGCGTGGTGGTAACTGTGGTGGTGCGTGGTGGTAACCGTGGTGGTGCGTGGTGGTGCGTGGTGGTGCGTGGTGGTAACCGTGGTGGTGCGTGGTGGTGCGTGGTGGTAACCGTGGTGGTAACCGTGGTGGTGCGTGGTGGTAACCGTGGTGGTGCGTGGTGGTGCGTGCAGATCTTCGAGAGCGAGCTGAAGGAGCAGGAGCGCGAGGTGTGTTTCATCGACATCGCCTACGACGAGATTCCCGAGCGCTATTACAAAGAGTCCGAGGTAGGCGCGCCGCGCCGTTTTATCATTATGGGATGTAATGAATGGGTTTCTGAACGGTGATGTCATGGCGCAGGACCTGCGCTGCTTCAAGTCGGAGAAGACGTCGCGCGGCGCGCTGCAGGAGGGCTGGAGGGAGACGCAGCAGCCCATCATGTGCTCCTACAAACTGGTCGGCGTGAAGTTCGAGGTGTGGGGCCTCCAGACCCGCGTGGAGCAGTTCGTACACCGGGTACGGGTTCCGCGCGCGGAGGAACACACGGGCGCAGGGGCACGGGAGTCAGGCGGGAGGCGCAGGATCAGGGGAGTGAGGCGGGAGGCGCAGGATAAAGGGGAGTGAGGTGAAAGGTGGGAGGTGCAGGATCGGGGGGAGTGAGGTGAAAGGTGGGAGGTGCAGGATCGGGGGGAGTGAGGTGAAAGGTGGGAGGTGCAGGATAAACGGGAGTCAGATGAAAGGTGGGAGGTGCAGGATAAACGGGAGTCAGGTGAAAGGTGGGAGGTGCAGGATAAACGGGAGTCAGATGAAAGGTGGGAGGTGCAGGATAAACGGGAGTCAGGTGAAAGGTGGGTGGTGCAGGATAAACGGGAGTCAGGTGAAAGGTGGGAGGTGCAGGATAAACGGGAGTCAGGTGAAAGGTGGGAGGTGCAGGATAAACGGGAGTCAGATGAAAGGTGGGAGGTGCAGGATAAACGGGAGTCAGGTGAAAGGTGGGAGGTGCAGGATAAACGGGAGTCAGATGAAAGGTGGGAGGTGCAGGATAAACGGGAGTCAGGTGAAAGGTGGGTGGTGCAGGATAAACGGGAGTCAGGTGAAAGGTGGGAGGTGCAGGATAAACGGGAGTCAGATGAAAGGTGGGAGGTGCAGGATAAACGGGAGTCAGGTGAAAGGTGGGAGGTGCAGGATAAACGGGAGTCAGGTGAAAGGTGGGTGGTGCAGGATAAACGGGAGTCAGGTGAAAGGTGGGAGGTGCAGGATAAACGGGAGTCAGGTGAAAGGTGGGTGGTGCAGGATAAACGGGAGTCAGGTGAAAGGTGGGAGGTGCAGGATAAACGGGAGTCAGGTGAAAGGTGGGAGGTGCAGGATAAACGGGAGTCAGGTGAAAGGTGGGAGGTGCAGGATAAACGGGAGTCAGGTGAAAGGTGGGAGGTGCAGGATAAACGGGAGTCAGGTGAAAGGTTGGAGGTGCAGGATCAGGGGGGAGTGAGGTGGGAGGTGCAGGATCATACATACATAGGATGTACATACAGCAGCAGTTCTGTAATCTAACACCAGGTGGCGTCTTCGTGTTGTGTGCAGGTGGTGCGGGACGTTCTGTTGCTGGGTCACAGACAGGCCTTCGCCTGGGTGGACGAGTGGATCGGTATGTGTGCCAATCAATTAATCAACCAATTAATTAATCCACCAATTAATTAATTAATCAATCAGTTAGTTAATCAATCAATTAATCAATCAATTAATTAATCAATTAATTAATTAATCAATCAGTTAATCAATCAATCAGTTAGTTAATAAATCAATTAATAAATCAAGTAGTTAATTAATCAATTAGTTCTCAACCACAGAACGATCCTTTATTGTTCTGTGGTGGTGTAGAGCTTAGAACGTCCGCCTCACAGCAGGTTCTCCGGTTTCCTCCCACCGTCCAAAAAGGTTGATTTAAGGTGAATTGACCGCTCTGAATTGCCCCTATATAGTGTGTGTGTGAGTCTGTGCCCAGTGTCGGATTGGCTCCCTCTCCTGGTGTATCTGCCCAGCGCCCAAAACGTTCTCCGGGTTCTCAGGTTTCCTCCCGCAGTCCAAAAACACGGGCTTAAGGTGAATCGACCGCTCTGAATTGCCCCTATATAGTGTGTGTGTGAGTCTGTGCCCAGTGTCGGATTGGCGCCCTCTCCTGGTGTATCTGCCCAGCGTCCGAAACGTTCTCCGGGTTCTCAGGTTTCCTCCCACCGTCCAAAAAGGTGGATTTAAGGTGATTTGACCGCTCTGAATTGCCCCTATATAGTGTGTGAGTGTGAGTCTGTGCCCAGTGTCGGATTGGCGCCCTCTCCTGGTGTATCTGCTCAGCGCCCGAAACGTTCTCCGGGTTCTCAGGTTTCCTCCCGCATTCCAAAAACACAGTTTAAGGTGAATCGACCGCTCTGAATTGCCCCTATATAGTGTGTGAGTGTGAGTCTGTGCCCAGTGTCGGATTGGCGCCCTCTCCTGGTGTATCTGCCCAGCGCCCGAAACGTTCTCCGGGTTCTCAGGTTTCCTCCCGCAGTCCAAAAACACAGTTTAAGGTGAATCGACCGCTCTGAATTGCCCCTATATAGTGTGTGAGTGTGAGTGTGTGCCCAGTGTCGGATTGGCGCCCTCTCCTGTTGTATCTGCCCAGCGCACGAAACGTTCTACCTATGATGGGCATGGGGAACCCCCCCCCCCATCAGAAACTCAGCCTTTGTTTTTGTTCATGATTAAATGAATCAGATTAAATGACTCAGATTAAATGAATCAGATTAAATGACTCAGATTAAATGACTCGTCTGTGGTTAAACAGATAAATTGTTTTCTCTGGAACCCTGACGATGCTGAACCTCATTTTCGGCATGATCGGCATTTCGTGCGCACTTGTTCTTGAGCATGTTCTCCCCCCCCCGCCGCCCTGCGGGGTTCTGAATGTGAATGGCCACGCCCTTCGGGCGGGGACGCCCTCTTTTTCTCTGGTTCTCCTCCTCCTCCTCTCATCTTCCTCGATCCGTACGCCTCCTCACTCTTCGCTTCGCGCTGCGATAGAACAACCCCCCCCCACCCCCCACACACCCCCCACCGCCTCGAACCCGCGGCCTCTCCTCGGACTAACCTCCACCGAGCTCCGCCTCGCCGCTTCACCCGGTTCTGCCTCTCTCTCGCTCCGCCTCTGATCTCTCCACCTAACCCTGCGTGACGCCGCGGCGTCACCGCCCCGCCCCGCCCCGCCCCCGTCTCCTAACCGAGGACGCCCCCCCGGCTGTCCGCCCTCTGCCTGCCGTTGCAGATATGACGCTGGACGACGTCCGGGAGTACGAGACACAAATGTACGAGAAAACCAACATCAAAGTTTGCCACGGGCCCCAGCCGCGGCCCCCCGCCGACTCGCCTCCGCCCCGGGACGACGTCGGGATCAGCGTACGTGCGGAACCTCCACACAAACACGTCCTAACGCTCGAGAACCCCGACTCGGGGGGGACCTGCAGCTGACCACGTCTCCATAGTTACACCTATTACATTAGGACTGTTTAATCAGCATCCCGTTCAATTAATTATCTGATTATTCATTAATTCATTAATTAATTAATTCATTCATTCATTATCTCCCGCTTTATCCTCTATTAGGGTCGCGGGGGGGGAGGAAGGGGGGTTCCCCATGCCCATCCAGGGGAGAACGTCTCGGGCGCCGGGCGGATACACCCAGGACAGGGCGCCAATCCATCGCTGGGCACACACTCACTCACACAGACACACTCTATATGGGGCAATTTGGAGAACTCAATTAACTTGATCCATGTTTTTGGACTGCGGGAGGAAACCGGAGAACCCGGAGGAAACCCACGCGGACACGGGGAGAACATGGAAACTCCACCCAGATGGGGATTCGAACCGGGAATCCCTAGCGCCGAGAGGCGAACGTGCTAACCACTAAGCCACCGTGCTGCCCTAATTAATTAATTAATTAATTAATTAATTAATTAATTAAAAGGAGGGTTCCC
>JAFMOC010000286.1:70000-137500 GCA_019802505.1 Corydoras sp. C115
CCTCTTTCTCCTCCTCCTCTTTCTCCTCCTCCTCGTCCTCCTCCTCTTCCTCCTCTTCCTCCTCTTCCTCCTCCTCCTCCTCCTCCCGTGTCCGCCTCGACGCCGTTCGGACCGAACTCTCGATCCTACGGTTCTGGGTTTGAACGGCTGATGATGTCACCCGGCGCGACGCCGCCCCCCCCCTCCCCTCCTGGACCCCGCCCGCGCCCCGCCCCCCCGACGAAGTGCCGCCCCTTTGGTTTGGATTTTTGGAATCTTCTCTGTATATTTTTCCAGGTTCGGTTCTGATGACGCTGTTCTTATCGTTTCAGTCTCGTAGCAAAAAAAAAATTTAAATAAATCTTATGTTTCTTCCCATCATCACCTTCTGAGTCCTCATTTTACCCCACGGCGGGGGGGAGGGGGGGCGCGGGGCGGGGCGGGGGGGTATGTTATAAAGAAATGTTATGAATTATTTAATAATTTATTCATTTATTATACAATAAGTTGGCACGGTGGCTTAGTGGTTTAGCACGTTCTCCTCTCAGCGCTAGGGATTCCCGGTTCGAATCCCCATCTGGGTGGAGTTTCCATGTTCTCCCCGTGCCCGCGTGGGTTTCCTCCAGGTTCTCCGCTTTCCTCCCACAGTCCAAAAAACATGGATCAAGATTATTGAATTCTCCAAATTGCCCCATATAGAGTGTGTCTGTGTGAGTGAGTGTGTGCCCAGCGATGGATTGGCGCCCTGTCCTGGGTCTATCTGCCCAGCGCCCGAGACGTTCTCCCCTGGATGGGCATGGGGAACCCCCTTCCCCCCCGACCCTATTAGAGGATAAAGCTGAAGATAATGGATGGAGCAGCACGGTGGCTTAGTGGTTTAGCATGTTCTCCTCTCGGCGCTGGGGATTCCCGGTTCGAATCCCAATCTGGGTGGAGTCTCCATGTCCTCCCCGTGTCCGCGTGGGTTTCCTCCGGGTTCTCCGCTTTCCTCCCGCAGTCCAAAAAACATGGATCAAGTCAATTGAATTCTCCAAATTGCCCCATATAGAGTGTGTCTGTGTGAGTGAGTGTGTGTCCAGCGATGGATTGCCCCCCTGTCCTGGGTCTATCTGCCCAGCGCCCAAAACGTTCTCCCCTGGATGGGCATGGGGAACCCCCCCGCGACCCTAATAGAGGATAAAGGGGAAGATAATGAATGAATGAATGAACGTTTAATACTTTTGGGCGGCACGGCGGCTTAGTGGTTGGCATGTTCTCCTCTCAGCGCTAGGTATTCCCGGTTCGGATCCCAATCTGGGTGGAGTTTCCATGTCCTCGCCGTGCCCGCGTGGGATTCCTCCGGGTTCTCCGCTTTCCTCCCACGGTCCAAAAAACATGGATCAAGGTGAATTGAATTCTCCAAATTGCCCCATATAGAGTTTTTATGTGAGTGTATTGTCCCCCCCCCCACCTCCCTGTCCTGGGTGTATCTGCCCAGCGCCCGAAATGTTCTCCCCTGGATGGGCAAGGGGAATCACCCCCCCCCCCCGGGTTCTCTCGTTCTCCTGTTCTCCGGGCCGCTAGGGGGCGGTGACGCGTAATCCCACATTGTAATCTCGCGTGGTCGGATTCGGTCTCGTGCAGAGAGATGGCGGCGCTGTGTGAGGCGTACACGCTGTGTGGAATTCTCCCCGCGCAGCAGCCCACGGAGTCGGGCATCCAGGGATTAGAACCGCGCCGCGACTCCGACTCCGACACCGACTCCGAATCCGACTCCGACCGCGTGATCGTCACCGACTCGGCGCGCTGCGTCACCGTGTACAAGGTACCGCGCGCCTGCCTACGTCACAGCACCGTGGGGCTTTAAACTAGTTAAACTAGGGTTAGTTAGTGGGTTAGTTAGTGCTGTTTGAAGGAGGTCGAGTCGAGATTCACTCAGCTTTAAGTGCACTACGTAGGGCACGAGACGAGTTTCCCTTGTTGGTCGACAAGTTCCCTTAGATCTCCACTTTTTCGACGATGACGTCATAGCGCCGGTACCCTTTGATCAGCAGTGGTCGTTTTGGACGGAGGACAGTGAGGTGTCTGTTTGTGGTGGGGCGGTGGTGGTGGGGGGGGGGCAGGGGGTCAGATACTGATGTTGGACTCACAGTGGCAGTCCCAATTCATCCCATCAGGGCTCCGTGCCAACCCACTTTCGTCCTGGTCGAGGGGCCTTCCCTAAACTCTTGACGACGTGGCGCTTGACCCTGTGCCGCTTCGTCCGCAGGTTTCGGATCAGAAGCCGCTGGGCAGCTGGACGGTGAAGCGCGGGCAGCGGGTGACCTGCCCCGCCGTGTGGAACGAGCGGACCGAGGAGTACGCCGTGGTCACGGACGAGAAGGTGCCGCCGCCGGGCCGCCGCGGTGGACGTCCGGGTGTCCGGCGCCGTGCTCACCCTGTGTCTGCTTCACTTTCAGGTCGTCAGAGTCTGGAAGGACCAGGACGTCAACGTGGAAGGAACCTTCAAAGCGACAGTAGGTGGACGATCTATCAAATGATTTGAGGTTCTAAGGCCTCCTCTCTGGTCACCTCCGGCCGGCCGACGCGGAGACGAGATGTGCTCGGGGGTGCGCAGTGTGTCTCCTAACCGCGCGGTTCTCATGTCGCAGGTCTCGGCGGAGGTCTTCCGCCTTCACTCGGTTCCCCGTCACGAGCCGGTGGTGCTGTTCCGGCGCGGGGCGGTGCGGCGGCTGGACGCGCTCCTCGCGGCTCCCCGGCAGCCCGTGGAGGAGGTTCTGTCGGAGGACGAGGTGATCAGGTGAGCGTTACCGTTCCCGCCGGCGGGGTTCTCGCGGCGAGGGAGGGCGCGGCGCCTCTGGTTCTGACTGTCGGTTCCTTTACGCAGGTGGAGCTGGGCGGGGCGGGTGGAGCGGGAGCTCGTTCTCCTCTTCAGCACACGACAGGTACGCCGCCGCCGCCGTGAGAACCCCGCCGTCGGGGACGCCGCCCCGTCTCGGGTTAACCGCTGCCGGTTCTCCTTGGCAGGGGGAGGAGAGCTTCCTGTACGTCCAGAGGTTCGGGCCGAACTCGCTGACCAAGCACCGCCTGGAGACGGGACCCGGCTGCCCCGCCCCCCTGTGTTACGCCGCGTCCCGCGGGGACGGAACCGTCCGCCTGCTGTTCCTGCGTGAGTGGCGTCCTTGAGTCCCGTCTGTCCGTCTGCGTGTCCTGTGTGTGTTCTGACGTTCCGTGTCCGTCTGCAGTTCCCGACGGAGGTCTGTACGAGAGCGTGCTGCCGCTACGGCCCGCCGGTCCGCCGCCTGACAGCGTTCTGCCCCTGCCCCGCGCGCTGCTCCTCCAGCTGCCCGCCGGACACGGGGGGGTTCTCCGCGCTGCCGCAGTCCTGCCTCTGGATGGCGCTCACGTCGCCGTGGTCGGGGCGCCGCATCTGCCGGCCGGCGCCGGGAAAGGTAGTGCGTCTCTCTCTCTCTCTCTCTCTCTCTCCGTCCTCTGTTCCAAATGTCCCTAACTAAAGGACGGAACCTCCTGTTCTTCAGATCACCTCTGCCTGTGGAACACCAACTTCCAGACCGTCCAGGCGGCTCGAGAACTCCCCGGCGGGGTCTACGGACAGGTCGGCGCAGCGCCTCGTGGGGACCCTTGGGTGCATGCGTTGAGGTTCTCATGCTGCGGTTCTCTCTGCAGATGTGGCGCCATTCCGGCAAGCTGTTCGTGTGTCACGGGAAGGTTCTCTCGGTGGTCCCCTTCACGTGTCAGGGGTCGTCCCTGGCCGCCGCGCTCGGAAAGCTCAAAAACGCGAGGGAGAACGGTACGGAACCGCCGCCATGGTTTTCCCGTCCGAGTGTCTTCGAGATTAAATCTGGGGTTCCTTTCGTTCAGGGAACGCGGGTCCGGGTCTGGTTCCGTCGTGGAACGCGCTGCTTCATGGCGGCCATGAGAAGAACCGCGGCGCCGGCGCCGCCACCCGGAGTGTAAGACCCCACGTTCCTGTTGACATGTGACGGCTGGGGGTGGAACTCGTTCATCGTTTTTGTCTTTGCGTTACAGAAGACGAGCTCCACGGGCCTATCCCAGCCCACGGTGGAGACGCTGATCGAGAACATCAAGGTTGATGAATCCTTTTATAAGCCTTCGGTGCGGGAACGGTTTGGGGAAGGCCCCCAGGGCACACGGAGAGGTTCTGACGTGTCGCTGTGTTTCAGGTGGGTTCCGTAGACGAGGTGCAGAATGCGGTGGAGGCGTTTATTTATAGAGCGGAACAGGACTCGCTGCAGCTGGCGGTGGGGCGGCTGGCGTCCGCGTTGGAGTCTCGCTGTCGGGCCGAGCCGGGGTTCTACCCGCACAAGGCTCTGTTCCAGCTGGTGGACACGCGCTTCCTGTGTCACAGGTGAGCGGAACGTTGGGTTGGGTCGTCTAGTCACAGGTGAGCAGAACATTGGGTTGGGTCGTTACAGGTGAGCAGAACGTTGGGTTGGGTTGACACAGGTGAGCAGAACGTTGGGGTGGGTCGTCTAGGGAAGCAGACCGTTGGGTTGGGTCGTCACAGGTGAGCGGAACGTCGGGTTGGGTCGTCACAGGTGAGCAGAACATTGGGTTGGGTCGTCACAGGTGAGCGGAACGTCGGGTTGGGTCATCACAGGTGAACGGAACGTTGGGTTGGGTCGTCACAGGTGAGCAGAACATTGGGTTGGGTCGTCACAGGTGAGCAGAACATTGGGTTGGGTCGTCACAGGTGAGGGGAACGTTAGGTTGGGTTGGATCATCACAGGTGAGGGGAACATTGGGTTGGGTCGTCTCAGGTGAGGGGAACGTTGGGTTGGATCATCACAGGTGAGGGGAACGTTAGGTTGGGTCGTCTCAGGTGAGGGGAACGTTGGGTTGGGTCATCACAGGTGAGTGGAACGTTGGGTTGGGTCAGGTGAGGGGAACGTTAGGTTGGGTTGGATCATCACAGGTGAGGGGAACGTTAGGTTGGGTCGTCTCAGGTGAGGGGAACGTTAGGTTGGGTCGTCTCAGGTGAGGGGAACGTTAGGTTGGATCATCACAGGTGAGGGGAACGTTAGGTTGGGTTGGGTCATCACAGGTGAGTGGAACGTTGGGTTGGGTCGTCTCAGGTGAGGGGAACGTTAGGTTGGGTTGGATCATCACAGGTGAGGGAAACGTTAGGTTGGGTCGTCTCAGGTGAGGGGAACGTTGGGTTGGGTTGGGTTCTAATGCCGTCTTCCGCCTCTCTCCAGCGTGTGCCCCGCCCTCCTCACGCTGGCTCTGGAGAACCGCGACTTCCGCCTGGCTCAGCTCTGCCTGCAGCTTTTCCCGGACGTTCCCGAAGTCATCACCTGCACGTTCCTCAAGACCGTCCTCAGGTGAGTGAGTGCGTGCGTGAGTGAACGGGGTGCGCCGGCGCCACCATGAGGCTCCTGCCGACCAATCGACCGGTCCTTGTCCCCCCCCCCCCCCCCAGTGCGTCAGACTCGGATCTGGAACGTGTGGACCTCGAGTCGGACAGCCTGCAGTTCATGAGGTCTCTCACTCGGACCGCAGACTCGCAGGACGCCGTCCGGCAGAATGGCTTCTGCCCCCCGGTGGTGGAGGACGAGAGCTGCGATGCCCCCGACGCCGATAAACCCAAAGCCCCCAGAGACGCTTACGCTCTGGACATGAGCTGTACCGTGGGGCTCCACCGAGGGGCGCTGATGTATCCTTTAACCTAAAGTTTATTCATTCATCCGTTATCTTCCGCTTTATCCTCTATTAGGGTCGCGGGGGGGGTTCCCCATGCCCATCCAGGGGAGAACGTCAGGGGGGGCAATCTATCGCTGGGGACACACTCACTCACTCAGACACACTCTATATGGGGCAATTTGGAGAACTCAATTGACTTAATCCATGTTTTTGGACTGTGGGAGGAAACCGGAGAACCCGGAGGAACCCCACGCGGACACGGGGAGAACATGGAAACTCCACCCAGATGGGGATTCGAACCGGGAATCCCTAGCACTGAGAGGAGAACATGCCAAACCACTAAGCCACCATGCCACCACCTAAAGTTTAATATTTTAAAAATTGTCCCCTGCGGTCCTGACCTTCCTCATCATCGCCGTCGTCATGGTGATGACCAAGTCTGGACCAACGGTCCAACAGAATCGGGTTCCACCTCCTTGTTTGGTCCGTGATGTTCTCGTTGTGCTCCACTGTTCCTTAATCCACGTCTCAGAAACGAGATTCTGCAGACCCCCTACAGCGAGAACCTCCTCCTGCCCCACCTGAAGGACCTCAGCGTGTCGCACGTCATAGTACGTAACGGACCGGACGCGCGTTCCGCCGTTAGTTTATTCATTTATTTGTCATTTTGAACTGCCCCTGTGTTCTAGCTCCTCCTTCAGTTCCTGAGGTTCCTCTACCTGAAGTTCTCGCAGGATGCCGATGCTCAGATCTGCGCCCTCCGGAAGCCCACAGTGACTCAGGTCTGATTCCATTCCTCTAAAAACTGCAGCTTCATTAGAACCAAAGTCTATGGAGGAGCCTATCCCAGCACCCACTGGCCCAACAAACTGGGCCTTTAGGTTTGGGAGCCGAGTTCTTCGTGAAGAAGTAAAGACCTGCTATGTTCTAGGTCATGGACTGGGTCGGTCTGCTGCTCGACGCTCACTTCACGGTGCTGGTTCTGGCTCCCGAAGCGAGGCGCTTGCTCTCCGGCCTCCACAAGTTCGTGAGATCGCAGGTATGGGGTCAGCTGACCATCACTTCCACCACCATCACCATCACCTCCATCACAATCACCTCCACCTCCATCACCATCACCACCACCACCACCATCACTTCCACCACCATCACCTCCACCACCATCACCACCATCACTTCCACCACCATTACCATCACCTCCACCACCACCACCACCACCATCACCATCACCTCCACCACCATCACTTCCACCACCATCACCTCCACCACCATCACCACCATCACTTCCACCACCATTACCATCACCTCCACCACCACCACCACCACCACCACCATCACCATCACCTCCACCACCATCACTTCCACCACCATCACCATTACCTCCACCACCATCACCTCCACCACCATCACTTCCACCACCATCACCTCCACCACCATCACCACCATCACTTCCACCACCATTACCATCACCTCCACCACCACCACCATCACCATCACCTCCACCACCATCACTTCCACCACCATCACCTCCACCACCATCACCACCATCACTTCCACCACCATTACCATCACCTCCACCACCACCACCACCACCACCACCATCACCATCACCTCCACCACCATCACTTCCACCACCATCACCATTACCTCCACCACCATCACCTCCACCACCATCACTTCCACCACCATCACCATCACCTCCACCACCATCACCATCACCTCCACCACCATCACTTCCACCACCATCACCATCACCTCCACCATCACTTCCACCACCATCACCATCACCTCCACCATCACTTCCACCACCATCACCTCCACCATCACCATCACCTCCACCACCATCACCTCCACCACCATCACCTCCACCTCCACCACCATCACCTCCACATCCACCACCATCACCTCCACCACCACCACCATCACCTCCACCACACGGGGGGAGGGGGGGGGCAGGGGCAGTACTGATGGTTTGAACTCTGGCTCCGTTTCAGGTGAAGCTCTACTCCGAACTGGGGAAGATGGAGGGAAGCCTGGAGGCGCTGACCAACTCCAAGCAGTCGGAGGAATTGGGCCAGTATTCCTTGGAGATGGTCGAGCTCTTTTAGCTGACCGGTACAGATCACTTTTTAATAAAAACTCCGCTCGACACCCCGCTTCGTTTCTTCTGTTCTTATGAAGCTCTGTAACACGTCTTATGTGAAACTGTATTGATGGAGGTGAAGGGGAGGGGCTTCTGGAACGTTGGGTTGGGTCATCACAGGTGAGGGGAACGTTGGGTTGGGTCGTCTCAGGTGAGGGGAACGTTGGGTTGGGTCGTCTCAGGTGAGGGGGACGTTGGGTTGGGTTGTCTCAGGTGAGGGGAACGTTATGTTGGGTTGGGTCGTCTCAGGTGAGGGGAACATTGGGTTGGGTTGGGTCGTCTCAGGTGAGGGGAACGTTGGGTTGGGTTGGGTCGTCTCAGGTGAGGGGAACGTTGGGTTGGGTTGGGTCGTCTCAGGTGAGGGGAACGTTGGGTTGGGTCGTCTCAGGTGAGGGGGACGTTGGGTTGGGTCGTCTCAGGTGAGGGGAACGTTATGTTGGGTTGGGTCGTCTCAGGTGAGGGGAACGTTGGGTTGGGTCGTCTCAGGTGAGGGGAACGTTGGGTTGGGTTGTCTCAGGTGAGGAAACCGGAGAACCCGGAGGAAACCCACGCGGACACGGGGAGAACATGGAAACTCCACTCAGATGGGGATTCGAACCGGGAATCCTTAGCGCTGAGAGGAGAACATGCTAAACCACTAAGCCACCTTGCCGCCCGGATCAAGGTCAATTGAAGTCTCTAAATTGCCCCATATAGAGTGTGTGTGAGTGTGTGCCCAGTGATGGATTGCCGCCGTGTCCTGGGTGTATCTGCCCAGCGCCCGAAACGTTCTCCCCTGGATGTGCATGGGGAACCCCGTGACCCTAATAGAGGATAAAGCGGGAGATAATGAATGAATGTTGAACCGAGCGCCTTACAGGTTGGTCGCAGAGACGGGAATCCTTAACAATCCTTTCATTTCGTATAAAACGCAGAAAACGCGCCGCCAAAACAGATTAAATCGACAGTCCGCTCGTTAAAACGTTTCGTTGTCGGCAGGATTCGAACCTGCGCGGGGAGACCCCAATGGATTTCTAGTCCATCGCCTTAACCACTCGGCCACGACAACTTACGAACGGAGGCTCTCTCACACCGATGACATGCTATCGTTACGATATAACTAACTTCGATATCATTAATAATAATATTATAAATAATAATAATAATAATAAGTATGTTATAAAGCGTAACGTCGTGTTGTAGCTGCGATCCGGTCGTGCCGTTTACTCGCGTTTTAGCTTTTTATTGTTGCTCTAAATGAATCGATGAATGAATCGTCGGTCGATTCGATAAAGACCTGCGGAGGGTTTTTCCGATTATCGCGATTACGATTCTAAGATCGTATTTATGAAGTTAAAACACCACGTGCGTCAGAAACGTCGCTTAATACGGTGAAACAATTCGATTGCGTTGCGCTTTCTGGACTCCAGGTGTCGCTGTGCTCGAATAAACCGTTTAGAAAGCCTTTATTATGACGTGGGTGTGTTTTATTCGTCGCGCAAACAACGTGGAAACGAAATGACGCACTAACGATGACGTCATTGTGACGTAACAACATCAGAAACGTTATATTTATTGTTTGAATAGCGCGGAGTTCGCAGCGGTCACGTGACTATTAACCGGGCTGGCTTCGGGGGACAGGTCACGTGAGCGCCGATCGCCTTTTCGGTAGCGCCGCGCTTTTGTGTCCGCCCGTATTCGGGATAGCTTGATTCGATTGGCCGTGGGCCGAAGTACACGAAAGGGCCCGCTTGGGGTTGGATGAAAACGGTGTCGGTCCTGAGGCAAAGGGCGGGACTTGGTACGGAATAGCGGTGGGAATGGGAACGACGGCCGGGAGGAGGCCTGCTGCCGTTTGGAGCGGGTAAAACGAGGGGTAAAGATGGCGGCTGCGTGAGACCCGGAGCGGGACACCCCACCACACCACACCGGCCGTGCTGTGGAAGCCTCCTCCCCGTCAGAATGGTCCGGAGCCGTGCGGCGGCGCCGAGCGGTCATCCAGCCCGCAGTGCGCGGGGCGCCCGGGCTTCATAAGCGTTTATGCCGCGGTGCGTGTGTGGATTCGAGTCGTGGCGCGAAATACGCCGTAAATAAAGGAACGGCGCTCGTAATTAACACTTCAGGCTCCCCGCCGTAATGAGGGGCAGGGGGCGCGGGGGCAGGTCGGCCTGCCGGGGACCCGCGGCGGAGGGAGCGGAGCGAGGATCCAGCGGCGGCCGCGGCAGGGGAAGGGGCCGGCGCAGAGGACGGGGACGGAGACCCCCGCCGCCGGACCTCGAGGAGACCTCGCCGAAGGATGAGGAGTATCGTCCGGCGAAGCGGGGCGGCAGGGGACGCGTGAGGGGCCGAGGAGGCAGGGGGAGGAGAGGCAGAGGAGGAGGCAGGAAGGCGCCGGCCACCAAGATCGTCTACGACGACGACAGCGACGAAGAGGACCTGGAAGCCCGGTGTTTACAGTCCGAGGAGGAGGAGGATGAGGAGGACCGCTCGCCCGGGCGATACGACGACGACGACGCCGTCTACCGGGACCACCGGGACGACCCTCTGTTTACTCTCGACGACGACGAGGACGACGGGTCCGGGTGTGAGGAGGCGGGCGGCGACGGCGACAGCGACGGCAGCGAGGCTCCAGGTGAAGGCGCTGCGCCCCGGTCGGTTCGCCGGCGGTTTTCGCGGGCAGTGCGCGTGCGTGCATTTAAATGAATTCAAACGCGCCTGACCGTTAACGGCTCCAACCGTCACTCTCAAACCGACCGACGCCGGGGCTCCGGGGCAGCGGGAGAGCCAGCGGGCCGCTTTCGGGGGCGACCCCTGCGGCGGGTCGCCGAGCGCTCTCCGTTTCGTGAACCGCAACGTCGGACGAGTTTAAACCAACCGAGGAAACCGAGCCGATAACTTTCGGCGCTGAGGTATTTAAACAGGACGGGCACGGTGGCTTAGCGGTTTGGCATGTTCTCCTCTCAGCGCTGGGGATTCCCGGAGTTCCCATCTTCTCCCCGTGTTCGCGTGGGTTTCCTCCGGGTTCTCCGGTTTCCTCCCACAGTCCAAAAACATGGATTAAGGACAATTGAGTTCTCCATTCATTCATTCATTCATTCATTCATTCATTCATTCTCTCCCGCTTTATCCTCTATTAGGGTCGCGGTGGGGTTCCCCATGCCCATCCAGGGGAGAACATCTCGGCCGCTGGGCAGCTGGGCACCCAGGACAGGGCGCCAATCCATCGCTGGGCACACACTCACTCACACAGACACACTCTACATGGGGCAATTTTGAGAATTCAATTGACTTGATCCATGTTTTTGGACTGTGGGAGGAAAGCAGAGAACCGGGAGGAAACCCACGCAGACACGGGGAGAACATGGAAACTCCACCCAGATGGGGATTCGAACCGGGAATCCCTAGCGCTGAGAGGAAAACATGCTGGGTGTATCTGCCCAGCGCCCGAGACGTTCTCCCCTGGATGGATCCTCCCAATAGAGGATAAAGCGGAAGATAATGGATGGATGGTTATGTAAACAAACCTGAATGAAAATAACAGAGTAAGATGGAAACGATTTATTTACTTAACAATGTAAAAAAAAAAAAAAAAAAAAAAGTCTTTACTCAATTATCACATTCCCTCAGTAGTACATCCATCCGTTATCTTTTCTACTGTGGTCGCGGGGAAGGGCGCTGGGCAGATACACCCAGGACAGGGTGCCAATCTATCGCTGGGCACACAGAATTCAATTGACCTTGATCCATGTTTTTGGACTGTGGGAGGAACCTGGAGGAAACACACGCGGACACTGGGAGAACCATGAAACCCAGACTGGGATTCAAACTGGGAACCCCAGCGCTGAAAGGAGAACATGTTAACCATTAAGCCACCATTCCGCCCCCCTCAGTAGTCCATCTATCCATTATCTTCCACTTTATCGTCCATTAGGTTCATAGGGGAGGTTCCCCACGTCCTGTCCTGGGTGTATCTGTCTATCTATCGCTGGGCATACTCACACAAACACGCTCTATAGGGGCAATTTTGGAGAATTCAGTTGGCCTTGATCCATGTTTTTGGACTGTGGGAGGAACCTGGAGGAAACCCACGCGGACACAGGGAGAACCATGAAACCCAGACTGGGATTCAAACTGGGAACCCCAGCGCTGAAAGGAGAACATGTTAACCACTAAGCCACCATGCCGCCTCCCCTCAGTAGTCCATCCATCCATTATCTTCCACTTTATCCTCTATTAGGGTCATGGGGGAGGTTCCCCAATCAACGCCAATCCATCACTGGGCAAACTCACACAGACACACTCTATATGGGGCAATTTTGGAGAATTCAATTGACCTTGATCCATGTTTTTGGACCCACATGGACACGGGGAGAACATGGAAACTCCACTTAGACTGGGATTCGAACCGGGAATCCCCAGCGCTGAGAGGAGAACATGCTAAAACCACTAAGCCACCGTGGCTTCCCCTCAGTAGTCTTAATTATCAGTAAACTAATGTTGAATAAATGTTGCTATAACCTTCTTTTTAAGGGCATTTAAAATAATAATTTCTGGTTTGTTGTATTATATGGTGTTGCATTGATTGTGATTTCTATTCTTCCTTGTCCTTAGGACGCAAGAGACGGGTGTTTCGTCCACAAACCCCTGTATTCGAGGACGAGGTCATCCCCCCGCTGCAACTGCCCGAGTCGTCCACCGATGTGTTGGTGCCGGCGGCACACGTTCTCACCGCCGCTTCGGTTTATGAGGTGCTGCGGAACTTTGGCGCGGTGCTGCGTCTCTCGCCCTTCAGATTCGAGGACTTCTGTGCTGCGCTTTCGGGACAGGAACAATGCACCCTGCTGGCTGAGACGCACATTTCGCTGCTCAAGGCCATCCTGCGCGAGGAGGATGCCTCCAGCACGTGTTTCGGCCCATCTGACCTGAAGGACAGCGTGAACTCCACACTGTATTTCGTGGACGGAATGACGTGGCCGGCGGTGGTGCGAGCGTACTGCGAGAGTGACCCGGAGTACCGGCATGTCCTGAGCTTCCAAGACCAAGAAGACTATCCCTACGAGCCGCTCGAGAGCAAGTTGAAAGGTGTGTTGGAGTTAAATTAATTAATGCCATTGAATTGTACAGTTCGTCACAGATCACGTTGCCTCCTGCAGTCCTGCAGTTTCTGGTGGACCAGTTCCTGGCGACCAACCTCGCACGCGACGAGTTGATGTCGGAGGGCGTGGTCACGTATGACGACCACTGCCGCGTGTGTCATCACCTCGGCGACCTGCTGTGCTGCGAGACCTGCTCCGCCGTCTACCATCTCGAGTGTGTGAAGCCGCCGATGCTGGCCGTGCCCGAGGAGGAGTGGCAGTGCGAGGTCTGCGCGGCGCACCGCGTGCCCGGCGTCGGCGACAGCGTCACGGAGAGCCAGAAGAGCCGGCCCTACATCAGACACGAGCCGATCGGATATGACCGCCACCGCAGAAAATACTGGTTTCTCAATCGCAGGATCATAGTGTAAATATATAAGCTCATTTACATAACATTCATTCATTATCTCCCGCTTTATCCTCTATTAGGGTCGCGGTGGGGTTCCCCATGCCCATCCAGGGGAGAACGTCTCGGGCGCTGGGCAGATACACCCAGGACAGGGCGCCAATCCATCGCTGGGCACACACTCACTCACACAGACACACTCTATATGGGGCAATTTGGAGAATTCAATTGACTTGATCCATGTTTTTGGACTGCGGGAGGAAACCAGAGAACCCGCAGGAAACTCACGCAGACACGGGGAGAACATGGAAACTCCACCCAGATGGGGATTCGAACCGGCAATCCCTAGCGCTGAGAGGCAAACGTGCTGACCACTAAGCCACCGTGCCGCCCCATTTACATAACAAATAGCTCTAAATAAACATGTATTCCCAGGTTGAGCCACAAGGTGGCAGTGGTTGGACATGACTTTACACGACCTCCAACAACTTTTATATCTTGTTTGGATTGTTTAGGGAGGAGGAAGGGGACGAACACAAGGCCATCTGGTACTACAGCACCCGGGTCCAGCTGGCGGAGCTCCTCAGCGTGCTGGATGGGACGTATTGGGAGAAACCTCTGTATGCCACGCTGGAGGAGCTGCGAGAGGAGATTCACACACACATGACCATCACAGAGGAGCTCACCAACAAAGCACGAGGCAACAACAAGTGCTACATCAACGCGGCTAACGGTAAGACGGGTCTCATCCACAAAATAACAGGTGGTGGATCTCCATCCATCCATTATCTTCCACTTATCCTCTATTAGGGTCGCGGTGGGGTTCCCCATGCCCATCCAGGGGAGAATTTCTTGGGCGCTGGGCAGATACACCCAGGACAGGACGACAACCGATCACTGGGCACACACTCACTCACTCACACACACACACACACTCTATATGGGGCAATTTGGAGAATTCAATTGACCTGGATCCATGTTTTTGGACTGTGGGAGGAAAGCGGAGGACCCGGAGGAAACCCATGCAGACACGGGGAGAACATGCAAACTCCACCCAGATTGGCCAACCACTAAGCCACTGTGCCCAGGTGGTGGATCTGATTTAGTTAACTTCCTACAGCTCTTTGAGGGTGTGTGTGTGTGTGTGTGGGGGGGGGGGGGTGTGTGTGTTAAGGGTATTTATAGTGGATGTCATTTTCTCTGTGCGCTAATCCCGTCTCCGTCCTGAATTCGGATCCTCATTAGCCTCATCCCTGCTTCGTTGTCCAACGGCCTCAGACATGATGTTCCGTTGTTCCGTCCTTTAAATAACGATTTCCACCGTCTCCGTCTCTCAGAGGAAATCTTGACGCGTGTCCGGGCCGTGCAGCAGCGAGCAACGGAGGACGGGAACAAACGAGCGGCCGAGGCCGGGACGGCGTCCGTATCTGAGCAGGACTCGGGAGAATCTGCGGAAAACCCCAAGTGTCATGGAGACACTCGGGAGGACGACGGGGCAGGTAATTACGGACCGGGGTGGATGCTAAGGGGAGAACATTATAACATTTAAAAAAACAAAATGTGCATCATATGTCAGCCTTACATGATAAGTTCTAATGCTGCCACCTGGTGGTTAAACTTATTAATAACGCTGATAGCCTTATGACCTCCGTAACTAGTCTTTTAAAAGGCAGTCTGTAGTTTCTTGTATGTCTTCTGGGGTTCGAGGCTCATCGTCTGTGTGTGTCCCACTAGTCAACACACCCCGCTGTCCAGAGGCCAGCCTGATGCCCCGCCCCAGCGAGCATGACCGCCCTCCCCTTTTTGTGTTCTGCAGTCTGCCATCAGTGTGTCTCTCTCTGTCTGTGGAATCATTGTCCGTCTCTGCCTCAGGCCGTCATGGAGGATGTGTTGTTTCCAGAACTAACAAGCTACAGCTGGGTCGGCTTTACTAACCCCCCCCCACACACACATTCACACACACACACATACAACTTTCATTTAAAATGCCCTAAATCAGCTCGCGATTCGCCGCTGTGCAATTTGTTCCCGCGACCCGCTGATTTATACCATCGCTGCTTTGCCAAGTCCAATTGTGGCAACATCACTCAAGTGTGTTTTTGTGTGTGTGTGGCTTTATGAGAACCTTCAATTTTCATTTCAGTGGTGCACCGTGGTTTTTGAACACTGACAGCGCTCCGTACCAGATTCATTTTGTTTACAACTGGAATAAATACCATGATGCATCTCATTCCCAGCAGCACTAATATTCACCCATCCACAAAGACACTTTACACTTTTTTCTGTTGCACCCAGATCCGTTTTCCCCACCAGATAAGGGCGCCGAGGTTCCAGACGTACCGCCGACCCCGCAGAACACTAAAGAGACCGGCTGCAGCGCGCCGATGGGTGATGAGCTGGACGCTGCAGAAAAGGCATCCACCTCCATCCAGGATGAGAAGGGTGAGACTGGTGGACATGTCCCTACAGCATGTCCTGGCAGGTTTAGTCTGCTGTGTAATTGTTCTATGTTGACTCGGCATGTTCTCCACCTCTCTTCCCCACCCAAAAACCTGCTAGAAAATAAAGGTGGTGTCTTTATGGACATCTGGTTCAGCGTCTATATGTTTTTAGGTGATGGGACAGAGAAAGGAACGGCTGAGGCCGCAGCGGGTAAAGTCCACATGGTGACCCGTCTACGGAATCCGGACAGCAAGCTGAGTATACAGAGGAGTCACCACCAGGTGGCGTCAGCATTCTATGATTTCGAAAAGGAGGGAAAAGAGGTGAGCACTGGATTAAAGATTTATTGGGCAGGTTATGAAGAAAAGATTCCTTGGTGATGTGATGTGGTCCAAATAAAACGACTTTTAATTATATTTTAATACACAGTGTGTCCGAAACCACATACTACCTACTACACACTACTGTAGTATAAACGGAGTTGTAATAACATTATAACTATTTAACAATATAATTACGTTATTGTGTCCAAAATCAATCGAACTTTAAAGAATAGTGAAACTTTTAATTTGGGGGAGGGCTTCTTTTGTTGGATGGGTTGATTGATGGATGGTGTGTTATTGTATTTTCACTGTGTATTGGTTCTCCTAGCCTGACTGTTTTAATCTTCACATCTCAACAGGTTCCGCCGCTCAGCCTGCCGGCCGACGTCTCCCGATCAAACTCGAGAACCGATCAAGATCCAGCGGTCAAGGACCCGTTTGCCTCCCTCTTCCGTCTGGGCCAGGAAGGCAGATTTCGTGTCTACCAGAACCAGTACAGCACCAACAACCTGGCCCTGAATAAGCACCAGCACCGCGAGGACCACGACAAGCGCAGGCACCTCTCGCACAAGTTCTGCCTGACCGCAGCCGGGGACTTCAAATGGAACGGCGCCGTGTACGGCTCGAAGAACCTCACCATCTCCACGCTGAGGCTCACCATCATCCAGCTGGAGAATAACATCCCAGCACCCTTCCTACACCCTAACTGGGACTCCCATCGGTAGGGATGTCTTAAAGGCTGACGGGTGTTAAATGTCTTCCGTGTGGCAGTGGGTTTGGACGTTTGTCTCCTGTGTCTCTCCGTCCACCTCCGTTCCTGTGTCTTTCAGGTTGAACTGGAGCCGAGCCGTGCAGATGTGCAGCAAGGCCCAGGAGTTTGTCTTGGCCTTAGCCATTCTCGAGTGCACCATCAAGCCCGTGTCCTTCCTGCCGGTGTGGAGGGACTCACTGGGGCACACCAGGTACATCTGCCCGGGCCTCATCCGCAAAACAGTCGACTGTGTACACCACAAAGCTGCCAGATTGGAACCTCTAACATGTTACCTGTGCCTCAGTGGCGCAGTTCAGATCAGGTCATGTGCTAAAACCTAAAATACAGACTTTAGTGAATGTTTCAGACCCTTATTGGCTACTAAAAGCAAAAAAAGTCTTCATCAAAGACTTTAATTATTAAATTATTAAAGTGTTTGCGTTCCCTCCGTCTGCTCAGGATCCACTCGGCCTCCTCCGCAGTAAGAGGTTGGGGTTGTCCGGTGGTTTTCCCCTCTTATTTACCTTCCTCCCCTGCTATTTAATCAAAGCTGCCTGACGTCGTCCTCAAAGCCGCCCGCACCGCCCTCTATTCACGCGAGGATGTTTGCCGAGCATCAAACGGCAGGCTTGCGTTGTAAACTAATATTTGTGCAGAGTGCAGAGAGTCACCAGGTTCGGGCCACTTAAATCAGAGCTCACAGTGCCGGCCTTTCCCGCCCCGAGCCCGCCACCGTGGGCTTAACGGCGCAACGGGCTCCCGTGTTTTCCTCCATGAGCCCACCGTGAGCTCTTTAAAGTCGTGTTGAGACTGGAACGGCGCCAGAGCAAACCCACCAGTTACTCCACTGGCTCTTTCATCCGACTGAGAAGTGGGTCGGTGGGCTCAGGCCGGGTGTGTGTGTGTGTGTGTGTGTGTGTGTGTTGCTTGCTGGCAAACTCCTGTATGTTTACTTGTCGTGTCCAGGCTCCACCGCATCACCTCCATCGAGCGGGAGGAGAAGGAGAAGGTGAGGAAGAGGGAGAGGAAGCTGGAGGAAGAGGAAACCATGCAGCAGGCCACCTGGGTCAAATACACCTTCCGTGTTAAACACCAGGTGAGGTCATGCACAGTGCACAATGGTGCACACACACACACACACACTGACCACTACAAACATTCACCATCCATACAGACGGACTTTGTAGTTCTTCAGTTACAGTCTGTAGTCCATCTGGTTCTGCCTTTCTGATATTCAGCACCATGGACAGAGGAGGTAGGCGTCATTTGGGCGGTGGATGATTCTCAGTACCACAGTCACACTGACGTGGTGGTGCAGGTGTGTAGTGCCGCTGGAGTTTAAACTCAGTATCCCCACACTCTATTGCACACATCCGCCTTCCCGCCTCACCGTGTAGATGGAGAATCACAGGCAGCAAAAAATAAGTACTGATGGAATAAGTGTGTTTGTTCACGTGTTTTGCGATCGCTCCTTTAATCCGTCAAGCCCGTCTGTGGACCGTGGAACTGCACGCGGCGGCGCAAATCACCCGTCACCCGGCTAAATTACGAGCGTCTCCTCGAGGGGTGTTTCTGGGAATGTTTTCTCGGGTCCTGTGGTCTTAACGCTCTTCAAAGCTACATAATGAGAGCCTTACAGAAGTGTTGCGTTGCCACACATGCACAAAGTTTCCAGAGAAAGCCCATGTTTGTAACCGGTCGGCTGCGGAAGAGGAGAAGAGCTTAAGGTTTTACAGGTTTATAGATGTGTGTTGGGGGGTTAGGATGAAAGGCAGGTAAAATAAACTGAACACCTTTTGATCTGAAGGTTTGGAAGCAGAAGGGGGAGGAGTACAGGGTGACCGGTTACGGCGGCTGGAGCTGGATCAGCAAAACCCGAGTCCATCGGTTTGATCCCAAACTGCCCGGCAACACCAACGCCAATTACCGCCGTCAGCTGGAAGGTAACGAGTATTTCGTTAGTTTTCTTCGTTTGCTTCGTCTGCTTTTGGGTTTGTTCAATGCAATTATTTATTCGGTTCATCAGCCGGTTCACGCGTCAGTCCTGAACGATCTGAGGGCAGCGGGACCGAGGCTGGAATTGGAACCACGAAGGTGAAGGAGGAGGCGGAGACTCCGGAGTCCCATTTAAACAATGGTAAGAGTCACAGGTGCCACGCCCATCGGGCCCATCACCCTGCTTCACTCTTAGGACTCGACCAAATGGTTAAACCGATTGTTGCTTCTCTCGCAGCAAAGGAGGAGAGCTCGCCGGGTGCTGCGTTCGAGCTGGACGATGAGGCTGCCGTACCAGAGGGTCGACCCTTTAACTACGACGTGGTGGACGTCTGCGCGGGCTTCCGGCTGCGCACGGCTTACAAGCAGAAGGTTAAAGCGGCCAAACTGGACGAACTGCTGGAGCACCGGCTCAAACAGCAGAACATAGAGGAGCGACAAAAGAAAGCGGCCATCTGTGGAAACCCGAAGGTCGTGATCCAGAGGCTGAAGTTCGGAACGGATCCGCATGAGGTGGTGGCGCCAATTAAGCACGAGGATGGAGGGACGGAGGAGGAGTCGGGCGTGGACGGGCATAGTGGGTCTTGGGTGAGAGAGAATGGAAACGGGGAAGCAGAAGGCAAAGGGAAGGTGGCTGGTCCAGCTTCGAGAGGGACTGCAGAACATTCCAACTGTGTGGAAGTGAACGGAGGGGGCGTGACAGGAGCGGACCCGGATCTCCCGAAACCCGTACTGAAACAGAGGAATGATGGAGGGAAGGAGGAGCGCGAGAAGACGTCGTTACTCAAGCATGCGTTGAAATCGTTGTTAAATGGAAGCACCAATCCCAACACCGAGCCAACTGTGGTGAACAGCACCAAAGGGACCGGGTGCAACCCCGACTATCTCCCCCCTCAGAAAGTCCCCCGCCTCGGAGACACCGTTGAAGATGTGGCTCTGTCCTCACCGACCATCCCCAAGCCAGAGCTGGACTTTAAAGAGAGCCACGACACGGACGGCGTCCCCATCTCCCCCGAAGAATCGAGCCTCGGCAGCGTTCTGTCAGAAAACTGCTGCAACGGGGATCTAAACATGCCGTCCGCTGGCGACACCACAGAGAACCCGACCGAGGACTCCGGGATCGACGGGAGAGCGGCCTTAAAACCGAGCGCCGTCGTCGCCAAGGCACCGTCCACACGGGAGCGGGTCAAGTTCATCCGCTTTACCCGCACCAAGAAAGGGCGCTCGGAAACGGCGCTGCCCGCCTATCGCAAGTTTGCCACCAGGAGCTGCAGGAGGAGCGTCTTCATTCTTCCCAGCACAGAGCTCCGGACGCTGGCTCGCAGGGGGGGCTTTAAGGAGGTGACTCTGTTTAGCTACAGCGCCAAACCTGCACATGATGTCTGGCCTTATCCCGCACCCAGACCCACGCTGGGCATCACATGGAGGTGAGGGCGTGATCGCTGGATTATGGTGTACAAGTGAAAATGGATGGATGGGTGGGTAACGAACTGAAACAGAGATGACGCACCCCAAAAGCTTGCGCATGGGGGCTGTTATACCTGCAGACGGACAACTTGAAGCAGGAAACGTCATTAACATGGCCGCTTTTGGGTTTCAGGTATCGTCTCCAGACTGCGAATTCGATAGCGGGGGTGAGTTTGCTGTTGCGCTTGCTGTGGGCGTGTCTGCGCTGGGACGACATGTCCGTCAAGCCCTCCTCCAACGCTGGGATCACACGAACAGGTGACCCCGCCTCCCAGAGCTGCAATGTAATACAGGTATAGGTAACTTAACAAATAACCCCCCCCCCCTCCCCACCCACCACGTCTTCATACAGAAACGTCGGAGACGGACATCATCACCACGGAGATAATCAAGCGCCGAGATGTGGGACCTTACGGCGCGCGATCCGAGTACTGCGTCAGAAAGATCATCTGTCCCATCGGCGTCCCAGAGACACCCAGAGGTGAGCGCACGCTCGGCGTGGGGCGGCGTTCGGATGCTCCGAACTTCTCGCGGAACTACCTCGGCTCCGTCCTTCAGACCTCCCTGCGTCCGTTCCTCATATTTTCCGATTTGCGAAGAAACCCCGTTTGTTTGAATCTGAGATTCCTAAGTACAGGTTCTTCAGAGCCGTGTGACGTGCCGACCCGCCTCGGAACCCCGGCTCTGGTTTAATTACAGAACCCGCGCGTGGTCACGATTCGGGGGGCGCCGTCAGACTGTGAAACGGTTTTCAGACGTCGGATGTTCAGCCGCTTCTCTCTCTTCCAAACACCCGTCTAGCCGAGACCTGTACACCGCAGAGGAAAGGCCTGCGCTCCAGCGCCCTGCGGCCCAAACCGCCCGAGCCCGGCAAGCAGGACGGACCCGTCGTCATCGAGACCTGGGTGCCTGAGGAGGAACTGTTCCTGTGGGAGATCCGAGCGTTTGCAGAGCGGTACGAGACCTCGCACATGTCTCCCTCATGTTCTAAAATGTTCTTTACGTCAGTAATTGGTGCGCTCGGATTCGTACATTTATTTAATTTGTATTAATACGTTTTTGCTTTATTAAGGGCGGAGAAAGAAAAGGCTCAGGTGGCCGAACAGACCAGGGTTAGTGCGCGCAGGAAAGCTATGGAGCTCCAGCAACAGGTGGGGGTGTCTTATTTAACTCTTTTATTGCCAGTAAGGTATTTTACACCCAATGTGCACATTTTAAAGCAGCAGTGTGTAAAATATGATTTATGTTCCAACCGCAAATTTAATATCATTCTAATATTAAAGAGAGAGTACCCTCTGTCATCACCGCTCCTGCACTGTGTAGCTCAATTTGAGATGCCATGATCTCCCACCCAAAGTACCCAATAACCCACTGACTATAGAGCTTTGATAAAATTGCTACATAATGTTACATACTGGGCGGCACGGTGGCTTAGTGGTTAGCATGTTCTCCTCTCAGCCCTAGGGATTCCCGGTTCGAATGCCCATCTGGGTGGAGTTTCCATGTTCTCCCCGTGTCCGCGTGGGTTTCCTCCGGGTTCTCCGGTTTCCTCCCACAGTCCAAAAACATGGATCAAGTCAACTGAGTTCTCCAAATTGCCCCATATAGAGTGTGTGAGTGTGTGTCCAGCGATAGATTACATTTGGTCATTTACATTTGGTCATTTATTGGACGCTTTTATCCAAAGCGACTTACGAGGTGAGCACAGGGTTCATCACAACATCCCTGGAGCAATGAGGGTTAAGGGTCTCGCTCAAGGACCCACACTGATAACTTCAGTGGACCTGGGATTTGAACCCCCAACCTTCAGATTGATAACCCAACACCCTAACCACTGAGCTAACACTCCCACAGATTGGCGCCCTGCCTGAGACGTTCTCCCCTGGATGGGCATGGGGAACCCCCCCGCGACCCTAGTAGAGGATAAAACGGGAGATAATGGATGAATGAATGTTACATACTGGTCCTTTAATACTGTAACTGTTTAATAATATATTAAGGCACAAAGACTCTATCAACCCGCGATCTGGTTCTTGATTTTAGAAGCGTCAGGAGCAGAAGCAAGCCATGTCTGCACCCTGCACTCCCTCTTCTACCCTCGCTGCCCCCAGCACCCTGAAAACCGCCACTGCGCACCATAATCAGGTCACCCCCGCAGCCAAAGTGCTTCTCGCACCCAAGGTCGGCACACCGGTGGCTTTCCAGCAAAACAAGAACTTTCAGCAAACGTTTGCGACCTGGATCCAAGGTCAAGGTAAGAAGCCGGCGGAAGCGTTAAAATGCTGGTGAACAAGAACCCCAACCCCATCCCCCCCCTGCTGTGGTGTGCTCACACCACAGCAACTAGGGTCACCTCCTCTTTCACCTGTGACCAGTGTCCAGCACCCACTCATACAGTTTAGAATGAATAAATAAAAAGCTCTTCTGATTGGTCACCGGTCTCCAAGTCACATCCAGGATGAACATAAATCCACCTCACTCTGAAGTTCCTCCACCTTTGGGCACACCGCGTCCTGCCCTTCGACCCCTCGATGACACCACAGACGTCTGAATGCGGTCCTCATCAGGTTTTCGCATTGGAACCTTGTTTATTTCCATGTCCTTTGATCCTGCACTTTTTTTTTCTTCCCCCAAAACGTCTCTGCGGCGGCGTCGCCATGCAGCCGTGCCCATCTGAACCTCCAGGCACGCTGGACACGGCGGTTCGGAACCTTTTACGCCATGACCCGCTTGTTTACGGTGGCTTCCACTGACTCAGAACTTTCCCCTCTGTGTTAATTGTTGTTTTGCGCGTGCACACACAGTGTATTCATACACACGCCTTTATATTTTATTCCGTCTTTGCTCAAATACGCACAATCTCCATTCCAGTTCATGCCATGAGTGTTTGCTGGGGTTAAACCAACCCCAACCCCCCACCCCAAACTCAGGAACCGATACAGGCCGTCGCCAAACTGTGCATGTGCTTTTGCTGTCCATACCGCATCTTTTATTCATCCCCAGGTGTTCTGTTATCGTACGGCAGAGGTTTGGAGGTCGCTCCTCTCGTACGGCAGAGGTTTGGAGGTTGCTCCTCGTACGGCAGAGGTTTGGAGGTTGTTCCTCTCGTACAGCAGAGGTTTGGAGGTTGCTCCTCTCGTACGGCGGAGGTTTGGAGGTTGCTCCTCTCGTACAACAGAGGTTTGGAGGTTGCTCCTCGTACGGCAGAGGTTTGGAGGTTGCTCCTCGTACGGCAGAGGTTTGGAGGTTGCTCCTCGTACGGCAGAGGTTCGGAGGTCGCTCCTCTCGTACGGCGGAGGTTTGGAGGTCGCTCCTCTCGTACGGCAGAGGTTTGGAGGTTGCTCCTCTCGTACAGCAGAGGTTTGGAGGTTGCTCCTCTCGTACGGCAGAGGTTTGGAGGTCGCTCCTCTCGTACGGCAGAGGTTTGGAGGTTGCTCCTCGTACGGCAGAGGTTTGGAGGTTGCTCCTCTCGTACGGCGGAGGTTTGGAGGTCGCTCCTCTCGTACGGCGGAGGTTTGGAGGTTGCTCCTCTCGTACAGCAGAGGTTTGGAGGTTGCTCCTCTCGTACGGCAGAGGTTTGGAGGTCGCTCCTCTCGTACGGCAGAGGTTTGGAGGTTGCTCCTCGTACGGCAGAGGTTTGGAGGTTGCTCCTCTCGTACGGCAGAGGTTTGGAGGTTGCTCCTCTCGTACGGCAGAGGTTTGGAGGTTGCTCCTCTCGTACGGCAGAGGTTTGGAGGTCGCTCCTCTCGTACGGCAGAGGTTTGGAGGTTGCTCCTCGTACGGCAGAGGTTTGGAGGTTGCTCCTCTCGTACAACAGAGGTTTGGAGGTTGCTCCTCTCGTACAACAGAGGTTTGGAGGTTGCTCCTCTCGTACAACAGAGGTTTGGAGGTTGCTCCTCGTACAACAGAGGTTTGGAGGTTGCTCCTCTCGTACGGCAGAGGTTCGGAGGTTGCTCCTCTCGTACGGCAGAGGTTTGGAGGTTGCTCCTCTCGTACCCCAGAGGTTTGGAGGTTGCTCCTCTCGTACCCCAGAGGTTTGGAGGTTGCTCCTCTCGTACCCCAGAGGTTTGGAGGTTGCTCCTCTCGTACCCCAGAGGTTTGGAGGTTGCTCCTCTCGTACCCCAGAAGTTTGGAGGTTGCTCCTCTCGTACCCCAGAGGTTTGGAGGTTGCTCCTCTCGTACCCCAGAGGTTTGGAGGTTGCTCCTCTCGTACCCCAGAGGTTTGGAGGTCGCTCCTCTCGTACCCCAGAGGTTTGGAGGTCGCTCCTCTCGTACGGCAGAGGTTTGGAGGTCGCTCCTCTCGTACGGCAGAGGTTTGGAGGTCGCTCCTCTCGTACGGCAGAGGTTTGGAGGTCGCTCCTCGTACGGCAGAGGTTTGGAGGTCGCTCCTCTCGTACAACAGAGGTTCGGAGGTCGCTCCTCGTACAGCAGAGGTTTGGAGGTTGCTCCTCTCGTACGGCAGAGGTTTGGAGGTCGCTCCTCTCGTACGGCAGAGGTTTGGAGGTCGCTCCTCTCGTACGGCGGAGGTTTGGAGGTTGTTCCTCTCGTACGGCGGAGGTTTGGAGGTCGCTCCTCTCGTACAGCAGAGTTTTGGAGGTTGCTCCTCTTGTGCAACAGAGGTTTGGAGGTTGCTCCTCTTGTACGGCAGAGGTTTGGAGGTTGCTCCTCGTACGGCAGAGGTTTGGAGGTCGCTCCTCTCGTACAACGGAGGTTTGGAGGTCGCTCCTCTCGTACAACGGAGGTTTGGAGGTCGCTCCTCTCGTACAACGGAGGTTTGGAGGTCGCTCCTCTCGTACAACGGAGGTTTGGAGGTCGCTCCTCTCGTACAACGGAGGTTTGGAGGTTGCTCCTCTCGTACGGCAGAGGTTTGGAGGTTGCTCCTCTCGTACGGCAGAGGTTTGGAGGTTGCTCCTCGTACGGCAGAGGTTTGGAGGTCGCTCCTCTCGTACAACGGAGGTTTGGAGGTTGCTCCTCTCGTACAACGGAGGTTTGGAGGTTGCTCCTCTCGTACAACGGAGGTTTGGAGGTTGCTCCTCTCGTACAACGGAGGTCTGGAGGTTGCTCCTCTCGTACAACGGAGGTTTGGAGGTTGCTCCTCTCGTACGGCAGAGGTTTGGAGGTTGCTCCTCTCGTACAACGGAGGTTTGGAGGTTGCTCCTCTCGTACAACGGAGGTCTGGAGGTTGGGTGGGTGGTACCGTGAACGCTGACTCGGCACCGTGATGTTATCCGGAAATCAACCCATCTCGTTCCTCACCGTTCGTCTCGGCCCGTTTAGTAGCGCTGATGGCTTCGGTCTGTTTTCGTTTTTTATTTATTTATTTATTTATTTTTACTCCTAATAATCCTAACGACGGTCATTAGTGCTAACTGATCTGTGCATGATCCCCGACACACTTTAAAAACACACTTTATCTCCAAAGGACTGCACTCCAGGCTTCCTGCCACTGCGCACAGCTTATTAAACCTCACTCATAAGCAGGTGGCGAGGTCCGGGCCGCTCGGCCGTGGACCGTCCCCCCCGTTAAATCCCCCGTCCGTGTGTCCCGGGGAAACACGGCCGCCGCGTCACGGTCTCAATCCCCGTGACCGATGCCATTAGTCAGTGCGTTCTGCATCTCAGATCAAAGCCAGGCTGCGTTTGTGCCCTTTCGCTTCAGAGCGAAGTCATTAAACCCAGAGTGTTTTCATGTCCCGTCCAGCTGGGAGCGCCCTCTCGGAAAGAACGACACCATGAGTACTTAGAACCCTTAAGAGGGGCAGTAAATAATCTGGGTGTCTGTTTTTCACAACCCGGTTCTGTGTTCTGTGCACACTTCCACAATAGCTCTTTTTAACACTTCACAGTCCTGGTTCTCATTCGTCCCAATGCTGTGCGAATCCGGTCCTTCCACACCGAACTCACCCGGCATGGGGCACGCTCATGCTGGACAGAGCTGAAATGGACCTTCCCCAAACTGTTTTCACAAAGTTGGAACCATGCAGTTGCTTAGAGTGCACACACTATTACACACACACACACACACACACACACACACACACACACACACACACTATTATCTTCACGAGCGAAGACGCTCAAATCCACTCGTGTGTGTGTGTGTGTGTGTGTGTTGTTGGAGATGGGGGTGGAGGTGGAGGTACGTGCGAGTGTGACGCAAAAGGAGTCTGAGCAGAAGCTCATAACACACAGATGTGTGTTTTTCCAGCGTGCTCATTTCAGGTAGCGCTGTTTGTTCTGGAGAAACCTGAGGAAATCGGCATGAAAACGCCTCCACCCGCCTCCACCCACCTCCACCCGCTGGTGGGTCTGGTGCGAGGAGCCTGCAGTGTTTCCTTTTGCCCCATCCGCGTCGGGGTTGCTTCACGTAGGGCCCAGATCGAACCCCTACCTCCACCACCTTAAATGTTTTGTCTGTTAAAACTAAGGTGGTAAATTCTCCGTGTCCCGGGACTCCTTCCATCAAACCGCATCATTCGTGAGCCCCCCCCCCCCGACCCCCGGACCCCGACCCTCCTCAGATCGCCGGACCTGTTTACCAGCGCCCGGCCGCTGTGTTTACCGAGGCAGATCATCAAACGCGTGCAGAGACCCGCGACACAAACGAGTCGTTATGTTCAGAGTTCTGCTGAGCGCGCGTGTCCGTAGGTGGGGTACCGGGCCCAGCGCTGCACCCACACCCACACCCCTACGGGAACGGAACTCGATTCCCAAGAACCAATAGACATTGTGTGGTGTTTGCTTTAAGGGCAGTTCCACGGTAACATCGTCCGAGTCCCCGCACATTTACATTTCAGCTCTGATTTCAGGATCGTGTTTAAAGAGTCAAAAACTCAGCAATGATCGTGGATACTGGACTGAGGACATCATTTATTCTATATTGTGTTACTAAAGCGTTCACGGAGGTAACACACTGTACCGGTCAAAAGTTTGGACACACCCCCTTGTAGTTTTACAGTTACAGACTGTCGTCCGTCTGTGTTTGTTTTTGTTAGCCCCCTGTTTGTGCGCTGTTTGGTCAGGACCATCACAGAACAGGTATAATTTGGGTGGCGGGCTGTTTGTCCGTTGTGCAGTGACCCTGATGCAGTGTTTTGTGAGTCCTAACCATTAGAACGGAGTACGCAGTACGTAGTACGGTCTACCTACAGATGGTCCGTCCTTTGTGGTGTTTAACTCTTTGTGGCGTGTTGTCTCTGGTTTACAGGAGTCCAGCAGAAGGTGCTGGGAATCATTCCATCTGGTTCCATCGGCAACAAGCAGACCATCGGCACGCTGCAGCACAACACGTCCACGACGCAGGTACACACACACTCGCGCACACACACACACCAGCACCAGTGTGAAGGACTCATCTCCATTTGACTCCTGATTCATGTCTCAGAAGAGCGCCGCGGGTCATGTGGTTTGGACATGCGTTGGTGGTGATTGTCATTTCTGCCGTTTGCGCCGTAGGTCCTCGGTGCTGGCAGAACGCTCAACGCTGGAATGACGATCATACAGACTCCCTCGCCGCACGGAGCCGCTCTCGGAAAGAACATTCTCATCGTTCAGCAGGGTGGGTTTCTCTCAGCTCCAAAAACAAAAAAAAATAGAACCGCAAAGTGCTGCTCGTATCGTTATGTACCCTTATGTTCTGGTTAAGAACACCAACCTCTAATATCTAACACAGTTAAGCTTTTCAGACCAAGGACCACCATGGTTTACCTCACGGAACGACATATGGTGAACATGGAATCATGTGAGAGTGTATATTAAAGCCATAAGCTACGCGGGGGCGTGGCCTTATTCTGAATAAATCATGGGAAAGAGTGTTTTATGAGTCCTGACGTGTAGTGGAGTACAGCTTCGCCTCTTTACGTGATTTATTCACAATAATACACAACCTCCAGAGTCTGATTGCTTTAATAAAACACTTACAAACACACTATAAAAAAAAAACAAGCTTCGATTCAGTTATGTGTTTATTGAAAGCAAAGTCGTTAATATTCGACTCTTCCGCAACGTGATCTAGTCTGCTTTTTAAAGTGGACGCTGATCGCTGGGTAACAGGATTCCGGCTTCTCTAACAAACAATCGAGTTGCCAACTTGCAGAACGCAGTTCATACATACATCAGAAAAGTAATGTATTGTGGGCTTAGTGGTTTAGCACGTTCTCCTCTCAGCACTAGGGATTCCCGGTTCGAATCCCCATCTGGGTGGAGTTTCCATGTTCTCCCTGTGTCTACGTGAGTTTCCTCCGGGTTCTCTGGTTTCCTCCCACAGTCCAAAAACATGGATCTAGACAATTGAATTCTCCCAAATTGTCCCATATAGTGTGTGTCTGTGTGAGTGAGTGTGTGCCCAGCGATGGATTGGCGTCCTGTCCTGGGTGTATCTGCCCAGCGCCCGAGACATTCTCCCCTGGATGGGCATGGGGAACCCCACCGCGACCCTAATAGAGGACAAAGCGGGAGATAATGAATGAATGAATGTAATGTATTGTACATCCATACCACATTTTGAGGACCACTGTTCTAACCGTGTGTCTCCCCTCAGGCCAAACCGGGAAAGTCATCCTCCAAGGACAGCCCCTCGCTCCGGCCTCCCCGGCCAAAAGTGCCGTGGCTGGTGGGGCCACCCCTCAGACACCCGGCAACCTCAAAACGGCCCAGGAGTCCGTCAGAGTGGCGCTCGCCCAGCTCAACCAGCTGAGTCAGGTGAGCCGCGGTCGCGGTCGGGTACCGATCACGGGGGTGCGGCCGATAGGACTGCGTAATGACGGACCCGGATCCGTTCCGCTCTATTTAGAGCCGTAAGCCTTACTTTGTTTAAAGAGCCGCCAGTTTCCAGAGCGGACGCGACAAGCGGCGGGGTCAGAAATGGAAACGCTGACTCGTGTAAATATAAACAGACTCGTCCCGTCCCCCCAAACAGGTGTTTCCCACCACACCACCTGCGGAAAGATGATTCAGGACCGATGACGACACGCTCCGTGTTTTAGACCTGGTTTTTTGTATTTTTCCGCAGACGGTTTGTTGGTGGCGTGTAATCTAATTACATTATTTTTTTTTTCTCTCGTTTCAGAAGCAGCAGGACGCAGGCGTGGACGGCCAGCAGGTTCGAGCACCCGTCCTACCACAAACTCTATATGTGCCCCTTTGGTGCTTTATTGTTGTTTCCGTCCAGCTCGGCTAACGGAACAGTGGAAACTCTTCTCCGCAGGGTGGAGGAGGTCAGGGTGTGACCGTGATGGTACAGAACCAGGGTCAGACCCCAGGGCAGCTGCAGGTCATCCCCCACGGCGTGACCGTCATCCCCACCGCCGGCCAGCAGCTCATGCAGGCCGTCCTACCCAACGGCCAGGTCCAGCGCTTCCTCTTCACGCCCGCTCCCGCTCAATCTGCGCTGACCACCACCTCGTCCACCGCAGGTCCCCGCCTCTTCATCGCCACCCGTGGTGATTAATGGTATTACGATTATTAATGTTAAACGTTAATCTTCTTCCTTGCTCCTTCATCAGGTCCAATCAAGCAATCCGTCGCCCTCGCCCCACGCACCCCTCCCACGGTGACCAAAGCCAGCGCTCAGGCTCCCGCCCCGACTCAGGTGAACGCCGCAACTCAGGTACAACCGCAGCAGACTCAGGTGAGACCCCAGGTGCAGCTGCATCAAGGGGCGCAGGTCCTGGCCTTGCCGGGCGTACAGCTGCCGCAAGACCAGCAGGTCCAGCTCCACCTGCCTTTGAAGGTCCCGCAGCCGACGGGCCTCCAGCCCCTGCAGGTCAGAAACCTGGTGACCTTAAAGGCGGCTGGGGTCCAGGAGCAGCTTCAGAAGATCCAGCAGCCGCCGAAGGACGGAAATAAGGAGCCGCCACCGCACAGCCTCGACCCGATTGACCATCAGCAGGTGACTGAACCCCCCCCCCCCCCCCCCGTGTTATCATTGCATTCTGAGAAGGCGTGCACTTATTATGGGATGTCCTGCAGGTCATGCTGAAGCAGAACGCAGCCATCGAGCAGCTGAAGCAAAAGAAGTTCTTGACGCCGACAGAACGCGCAGACAACCAAAGGTGGGCTTCTGAGAGGACGTGTCCACTCTTCACTGAGGGAGGGGCGTCGTTGGGGACACGCCATGCTCCGATGTGACTCCCAGCGTCTGAGCGGCACGTACACCAGACCGGGTGGGCGGGCCGGCGTCTCCATGACCTCATGTTTACCAGACTGTTCCTAACCTCCTGCTCGTCCTCCACACCGTTCCGTCTCCGTCCTCGTTCCTGCCGTCTGCCTTCCCTTCACGTCTGCTGCGTCATAGTTTCCCCTGCGAAACGAGGCATGGCCGTTCATTAGGAGCCCCCCCCCCCTTCTCCTCCCCTCCCCCCCCGGCAGATTGACCCGTACTCCACCTGACGGAACCTCCAGGGACGAACATGTCCTTCTGCCCCACGCAGGCTGTCCCTGGGCTTCTTGATGTCCGCGGTGTCGTGAGTTGAAGTCAGGTGTTTGGGGGGGGGGGAGGGGGGGTTCTGTTTCTGATCTGGTCGTTCCGAACGCTGGACCGACCTCAGACGGCGTCCGGAACGGGACCGCGCGGCGTGTACCGTGAGAATCCCGCGTGATGAACAATAGATTCTCACAAGGTTCCGCCCACTCGGGATCCTCGCCCGCGGTCGCCCCCACCTCGCCGGCCCCTCCGCCATCGGCGTCCTCTCCCCGCCGCTATCGCTCAGGCGGCTCGTCGCGCAGAGTCTGGGAATCGCCGCCGACCTCCGACCTCCACAGCTGGTCCTCCATCCCAGCCCCCTTTCCCACATGTGGTCCGCGTCGCGGGGGGCCGATCGAGGACCAT
Source organism: Corydoras sp. C115 (assembly GCA_019802505.1). Lineage (NCBI taxonomy): Eukaryota > Metazoa > Chordata > Actinopteri > Siluriformes > Callichthyidae > Corydoras > Corydoras sp. C115. Next base: position 101,053 of record JAFMOC010000286.1, read on the forward strand.
CCGTCACCCCCCCCCCCACACACACACCCCCCACCCACATGGAATAACATATCTCAGACATGAAATAACAAACACGCCCAGGACGCTCGCACCCTGACCGCCGGACCCGAGCTGCCACGGCCAAGCTTTGAGTGGTGAGCTGAAGTACCGGTGGTTTACGCCGTGACGTTCCGCGGCGTGCTCACAGCACCCCCGGTGGTGGATTTTTAAAAGCGACAGAGACCCCTTTTTGGGTCTGCAGAAGAGCATTAACATGTTTTTTTCAGCCGCCGAAATCTCGGGTTCCGTCTTGGGGCACGTTTCCGAGACCTCCTGTGATGAGAGTCGATTAACTGCCCGATTAACGATTAACATTTATAAGCGATTATTTGATCTGCGGGTGGCTTTGATCTCGTTTCATTGTGGATTCTGTCCTTTTTTTATTAATTTTATTTTATTTTTTTCAGAATTATTGCTTGTAACCAAGTGATGAAGTTCATTCTGGACAAGATCGACCGAAACGAGACGCAGGCCGCCAAGAGGCAGAAGCAGCAGGAGGTCCTGGAGCAGAGACGCCACAAGCGGGCGGCGGTCAAGCTCTCGGCGCTGCTCCACAAGCACAAGGAGCAGCTGAAAGCGGAGATCCTGAGGAAGCGAGCGCTGCTCGACAAACAACTGCAGCGCGAGGTTCGGGTGAGTGTGCGAGGGGGCGGAGCTTCACCCAGCCGAAAAACGGGGGCCCGATCTGGTGTGCTGGTGTCCCGATGATTTTCACAATCCCAATATCACAACTTGTGAGCTTCGGCCGGCCTTACGGAGACTCGCAGTGGCCGGTTTCTTAGCGTCCTGCTCTGCTCTTTATCAGGACGAGCTGAGCAGAGATCTGGCGAGGATCCATCAGGAGAAGGAGCGCGCACAGGCCGCCGCCGAGTCCCAGACCCCCGTCACCTCGCCGTCGGAGGCCAGACGCCGGCATGAGGACGAGAACCCGATCAAGGCGAAGAAGAAGAAGCTGATCAGCACTACCTCAAGAGACGGCGGCGGCGACGACGACAAGGAGACGAGGCTGTACTGCGTCTGCAGGACGCCATACGATGAGACCAAGTACGATACGAACGGACCGACGCGTCCGAATTTATCACGTTTATTGTTAAGTTTTATCGAAGCGAGCTGACTTTTTATTAAATAATAATAATAATAATAATAATACATTTTATTTCATAGGCGCCTTTCTGAAACTCATGGACACCTTACAGTTTTACAATAGGTATTAAAAGATAAGTTATGACAGCATTAAAACAAGTAAAGACAACAGAAGAGGACAGAATAAAACAATCAAAGGGCATATGCAATTTTAAAAAGATGGGTTTTTAGTGAGGACATGAATAGTGACGGTGAGTCTGTTCCGAATGTGTGGTGGTAGAGAATTCCAGAGATGGGGGGCTGAATGGCTAAAGGCTCTACCCCCCCCCCACCATGGTGGAGAGACGAGCAACGGGGACAGTCAGGTAGATAGAAGAGGGAGTGGTGATATTAATGAGGTCTGAGAGATATGGAGGAGAGAGATTGTGAATGGCCTTAAAAGTGAGCATCAGGATTTTGTAGTCAATGCATTATGTTATAGGAAGCCGGTGAAGCTGTTGCAGGACGGGGGAGATCTGGTGAGTAAAAGGGGTTCTTGTGGTGATGCGGGCAGCTGAGTTCTGGACCAGTTAAAGCTTATGAAGGGATTTTTGGGGAAGACCAGATAGAAGAGAATTACAATAATCAAGAGCCTATGGACGAGGATGGCTCTGACCGTCGAAACGCTGGCTGCTGGCCGTTAGAACGAACGCTTATTAAAACACCTGCTTATTAACGCCAACTCCGGTAGGTTCTACATCGGCTGCGACCTGTGCACCAACTGGTACCACGGCGACTGCATTGGCATCACCGAGCGGGAAGCCAAGACCATGGACGACTTCATCTGTACGGAGTGCAAGCTGGCGCAGAAGGGAAGCACGACGAGCTGTACTGCGTCTGCCGAACTCCGTACGATGAATCCCAGTGAGTGATGCTCTAATTAACGTCGTCAGCTGGAAGGGTGGGAGGGAGGACCGTCGTCTGACCGTGTCGCTTTCAGGTTCTACATCGGCTGTGACCGCTGTCAGAACTGGTACCACGGGCGCTGCGTGGGCATCCTGCAGAGTGAGGCCACCTACATCGATGAGTACATCTGCCCTCAGTGCCGGTCCACGGAGGACGCCATGACCGTCCTGACCCCCCTCACCGAGAAGGACTACGAGGGTTTACGGCGGATCCTGTGCTCGTTGCAGGTCAGTACCGTCTCCCGGTAACCCGGCCCCCCCCGGCCTCCCCGGCCCTCCGGCCCCTGAGAGCGATGCTGGACTGATTCGTCTTTCTCTACTCAAGGCTCACAAAATGGCGTGGCCCTTCCTGGACCCCGTGGACCCCGCAGACGTCCCCGATTACTACAGAGTCATAAAGGAGCCGATGGGTAAGAGGCTCAGCCAGGGGGCGCCCTGTTCACCCAAATGATTTCGGCTTTTTTTTTTTGCGATTTGTTTGAAATGTGACGTCACCCACCGTCTCCCGCAGACCTGTCCACGATGGAGGAGCGTCTGTTGAATCACCACTACAGTAAGCTGACGGAGTACGTGGCGGACATGACGCGGATCTTCGACAACTGCCGCTACTACAACTCCAGCGACTCGCCGTTCTATCAGTGCGCCGAGGTTCTCGAGACCTTTTTCGTCCAGAAGCTCAAAGCTTTCAAAGCGAGCAGGTGACGGGACGTCCCTAAACGTGACGAAGGCCGTGATGGGTGATGCCGTCGCTCACACCCGTCACTCTGTCTCCTTCACGCTCCGGCTCTGTCTTCACTACCTAGGCGATGGACCACGCGTCCGAGCCGAAGAGCGGCGCCGGGGACGCGGGTGGGTGGATTAGCCGAATCCGTTTGATCATCGGGCGGACCTTCGGGCGCGGCGGCCTCCACGGCGTCCCGGCGGCACCGGAGGCGTGGCGTCCCGTTGGTCTCATGCACACTGTAAAACCGCTCCTTTCTCTCGACCCGTCCCCCGTCCCCGTCCCGTCGTATTTAAAAATCCTTTTGTAAAGGAGCATCACAGACTAGCAAACGTAGATTTGTTCGCTGCCGATCGAGTCCGGTCCGTTTCTTCCTACGAACTCCGAACTTTACGGTCTGTTTTCTAATCTCTCCGTGGAAGGTTGAACTCACACCAGCATGGCTGCTATCTTTATTTCCTTTTTTTTATTTTTTATTAAAATCTACAAGAAAATCACTCGACCCCCGTGGCTCGCTCTCTTCTAACCGCTCACTCACCCAGAGGATCTCCCGACTCGGGGTTCCACCCGTTACACTCGGCCCTTAAACCGGCTTTCACGAGAATCGATCCCCATGGTCAATTGTGTTTTACGGTCCCTGGGCCACATCCGGCCCCCTCGGTGTTCCTTATCCGGCCTGCGGAATGGTCAGTGGGAAACGGTGGTCGTGATGTTGCCACCGTGGGCCCTCGCCCCCGAACCGTTAAATTGTGACGCTTATAAATAATCTCATGATCTGAAACCGGGATTATGGAACGTGTGAGATTATGGGGGGGGGGGGGGGGGGGGGGGGGGGGGGGGGGGGGGGGGCGAATTCCACCTTGTTTATTTTACTACAGAAATTAAAATCCTGATAAACCTTCGTCCTCAAACCAGGCACGTCCAGAACCCGTAACCCGGTGACGCCGGCCGGAGTCGGAGTAATCGCCGACCGGGAGGATCGGCGGGGTCGCGTGAGGCCAATCGAAACGGATTAATAAAGTTGTCGCGGCTTCGGATGAACCGAGAACAGTTCTTCAAAAGAGAGGATGCTCACAGAGAGCCAACGATCCGTAAAGAATAAAATCGTAACCGATTAAAACGCAGAGTCCGTTCCACTCCTGCAGGGGGCGTATCTGTCCGTCATAATTTCAAAGTGGACGTTTCGGACATGTCTGTATCATTCATTCATTCATTATCTCCCGCTTTATCCTCTATTAGGGTCGCGGGGGTGGGGGGGGTTCCCCATGCCCATCCAGGGGAGAACGTCTCTGGCGCTGGGCAGATAGACCCAGGACAGGGCGCCAATCCATCGCTGGGTACACACTCACTCACACAGACACACTCTATATGGGGAAATTTGGAGAACTCGATTGACCTGATCCATGTTTTTGGACTGTGGGAGGAAACCGGAGAACCCGGAGGAAACCCACGCGGACACGGGGAGGACATGGAAACTCCACCCGAATGGGGATTCGAACCGGGAATCCCTAGCGCTGAGAGGCGAACATGCCAAACCACTAAGCCACGGTGCCGCCCTGTTTGTATCATATCTTGGGATTTTCAGACTGTGGAATTGTGCAGCGTCCCAGCCTGGAGGCCCGGTGTCCTCAGTGACGGCGTGTCCTCTGTGGCGCCGGGTTCCGTCGCGAGTCTGCGCTCGGACAGGCAGGTGCAAATACACTTACAAAAAAAAAAACAAAATTTTTTTTAAATCTGGCCCAAATGTGATCCCACGTGCTTCCGGAATGTGGCTGACGTTGGGCGTCCCGTCCCGATGAAGAGGGCGCTGTGTAGGTTCCCGTCGGTGGAGACGAAATCGCCATAAGCTGAAGAGTGTTCCGAACCGGTGGACAAACAAACCGGCTATTGTATCCCACTCCAACCCCCGTGTCCGCGCCCTGCGCCGGTACCCCGTATAGATTAAAGGTGGTGTTTACTGAAGGCTGGAGAACGTATACGTTGGGAGTTCTATCGCAGCTGTCCTCGGTCCGAACGTATGGGACAGACATGCCGGAACACGTCCCCCCGTGTCGTCATGAAGTTTGGACCGTTCTGTCCCGGGTTGTTGTGAGGTCAAGCCCTTAGCGAGGCTCGTATTAAGAGAGAACGCGATTTTAATATCTAAACCGCGGAACCCGTGCCTCCCGGCCGTGTCGCCGTCGCAGGAAGAGGTTCGCATTATTCGCCTCATCCCTCGCGCGCCTCTCCGACAGGAATGTCCCCCTGCTGCGAGCGTTCCCCACCCGAATCCCGGAACGACGGGGACGGGGAACGACGGGGACGGGGAACAACCACGTTCACACCCCACATCTCGAACCGGACCCTCTGAACCGACACCGGGCCGGGACGTGTCTGATGGATGCTGTGATTGCATTCGTTCTGGTTTTATCAGTGTGTGTGTGTGTGTGTGTGTGTGTGTGTGTGTGTGTGTGTGTGTGTGTGTGTGTGTGCGCGCGCGCCGAGAGAACCATTGTTTTTACAGATGAGCTCCGCTCTAACGTCTTCGGGACCGTCGGCTCGGGGGCAGGAGGATGTGGGAGAGGCCCCGCGGTGAACCGGAGCAGAGGAGGCATCGCTCAGCGTTTGGGTCACGCCTTTCGGGGAACCGTACAGAACCCCGTGCTCCTCGGGAGGACGCGAGGAGGAGGACGAGGAGCCTGGTTCTACCCGGGGACCGCGGTCCGTCTCCTTCGGTTCATGCAGAGGCGATAAAATAATAAAGCATTCCGAGGTTTTTGGTAGCATTAGGCCCCCGTTCCTAAACTCTGTGGTTCTGCCCCATAGGGCCCGGCCCATGGGGCCCGCTACAGGCCCTAAAGCCCCTCTTCATTTCTGCTCCCCTCACTCGCTCCCCTTTGAGCTCCGGCCAAACGCGGGCCATAGGTGGCGTTCCATTACTCCCCTCCCCTCCCTCCCTCCCTCCCTCCCTCAGGGGCCCCTGGCCGTGTTTTCTCTCACAGGACCCTAAACAGAACCGCCCTCTTTCATGTTACCAGGTGTGCCCCCGGATCAGATTCCTATCCCGTCGGGTCCGGCGCATGCCTCGTCCCGCCGCCGTCTCCGGATCAGACGTGCAGAAGAATCCGGCTTTGTTTTTTTTTTTTTTTTGTTTTTGTTTTTATTTTTATTTTATTTTATTTTTTTTTTTTCTCATTCCGGAGCTTTCCGTTCTTCTGAGCAGAACGATGAATTTCCTGAGTTCTGATAAGAGACGACGCAAAAACGAGGCCCGAATAAATAAGAGCTCTGTGCTGCTGGATATGAACACACCTCTCTCTCTTTCTGTCTCTCTCTTTCTCTCACACACTCTCTCTTTCTCTCACACACTCTCTCTCTCTCTATCTCTCTCTCTCACACTCTCTCTTTCTCTCACACACTCTCTCTCTCCATCTCTCTCTCACACACACACTCTCTCTCTCTCACCCCTCTCTCTCCATCTCTCTCTCACACACACTCTCCCTCTCTCTCTCACCCCTCTCTCTCTCTCACACTCTCCCTCTCTGTCTCTCTCTCACACTCTCTCTCACCCCTCTCTCTCTCACACTCGCGTTCTCTCTCTCACACTCTCTCCCTCACTCTCTCTCTCCCTATCTCACCCCTCTCTCTCTCACACTCGCGCTCTCTCTCTCTCCCTCTATCTCCCTCTCTCTCTCACAGTTGCTCTCTCGCACTCTCTCACTCTCTCTCTCTCACTCTCTCACTCTGTCTCTTTCACTCTATCTCACTCTCCCTCTCTGTCTCTCTGACTCTCTCACTCTCTCTCTCTGTCTCTCTCTCTCTCTGTCTCTCTCTCTCACCCCTCTCTCTCTTTCTCTCTCTCTGTCTCTCTCTCTCACCCCTCTCTCTCTCTCTGTCTCTCTCTCACTCTCTCTCTCTGTCTCATTCTCTCTCTCTCACCCCTCTCTCTCACTCTGTCTCTCTCTCTGTCTCATTCTCTCTCTCTCTCTCTCACCCCTCTCTCTCTTTCTCTCTCTCTGTCTCTCTCTCTCACCCCTCTCTCTCTCTCTCACCCCTCTCTCTCTCTCTTTCTCTCTCTCTCTCTCTCACCCCTCTCTCTCTTTCTCTCTCTCTCTCTGTCTCTCTCTCTCACCCCTCTCTCTCTCTCTGTCTCACTCTCTCTCTCTGTCTCTCTCGCTCACCCCTCTCTCTCTCTCTCACCCCTCTCTCTCTCTCTTTCTCTCTCTCTCTCTCTGACTGACTGACTGAGCCTCTGTCCTGCCATTCTGCAGAGAGTCAGTCAGATGGACACGCGGTGGTTAAGTGAAGCCAGATGCCGGAGGACCTGAAGGCGATCGGCGTCTCTTTTGAAGAGTCCGCGACCCCGTGCACGGTCATTCTAACGTATGGTTTCCATGGAAACCGCCCGATTATAACGTTTACCCGTAAAACCCGTGGGCGTCGACGAGAAACATGATAATCGGCAAAGGTATCGGCACACACCCCTAAAGTCCCCGGCTTTACCTCACGGACAACCGTGTGCTTGGAACAGTTTGGGGAAGGCCCCTCTCCCGTCGGCTGGCTCACAAAGGCACGGCGGGCCGGAGTTTCGGTTCGGAAGAGCTTTATGTTTTATATTAAAAAATATTCTTATATTCAGTCAGACAAACGCGCCAAAGTGACGACAGCCGTAGAGCATTCAGAGGAAGTGCACTAAGTGCACACAGACACTAGGGGACCTCCGCACTTACCCTCCAATCTTTACAGACGCATGTCAGTCGGTAACGGAACCGGCGGACGGCGTGTGGGGTATTATATGTTTTTTACTGCATTTCCCGTGGTGTGCCCCCCCTCCCCCCTCAGTCCGTTCTCCGTGGCGATTGGCCGGAGTCCAGCGGGTTTCCCTGTGAAAGAGGACAGGCAGAAAGGCAAGCATTGTGCAGCGAGTGAAACGTCTCCGCTCGGACGGGATCGATGTGGGCTGCTGGAACACGTGGGCGGGGCGGACAGAGGCGCCTTTGTGCGCTCGGCCCTCCGACCGTAATACTGCGTGATTAGAAGGCCGCTCTCGTCCGCGTACAGGGCCGCGCGGGTAGTCCTCCCACGCGGCGGGGGGCGGGCGGCGGGCAGCGGGCGACGGCTTCACCTGCACCTCGAGCGCGAGGCCTCCTGCGCCTTCTGGTGCCGCCTCCTGTTGTAGCGCTTCACGTAGTTGCCGCTGCGCAGGATGCCGTCGCCCGGCTTCAGCTTGCCCCCGAGGAGGGCCAGCAGGCCGGCGGGGAGGTGGCGCCGGCGGTGGTAGATCTGACCCATCACGATGTAGCGGCTGCCTGCGAAGACACGGCGTCGGCCTCGTCAGTCGGCTTCGGCTTTGGCTGCGCCGTCCGTCCCCCTCCATCCCCCTGCGTCCCCCTCCGTCCCCCTGCGTCCCCCTGCGTCCCCCTGTCTCCGTACCGGCGATCACTCGCTCTCTAATGGCTTTATTTAAAGGAGCAAAGTTCAACGACACTATTCATCCATCCGTCCATTATCTCCCACTTTATCCTCTATTAGGTTCATGGGGGGGAGGGGGTGGGGGTTCCCCATGCCCATCCAGGGGAGAACGTCTCGGGCGCTGGGCGCCAATCTATCGCTGGACACACACTCACTCACACAGACACACTCTATATGGGGCAATTTGGAGAACTCAATTGACTTGATCCATGTTTTTGGACTGTGGGAGGAAAGCGGAGAACCCGGCGGAAACCCACACGGACGCGGGGAGAACATGGAAACTCCACTCAGATGGGGATTCAAACCGGGAATCCCTAGCGCTGAGAGGAGAACATGCTAAACCACTAAGCCACCGTGCCGCCTCCGTCCATCATCTTCCGCTTTATCCTCTACTTGGGTCGGGGGGGGGGGGGGGGGGTTCCCCATGCCCATCCAGGGGAGAACGTTTCGGACACTGGGCAGATCTATCACTGAACACACACTCACTCACACAGATACACACACACTCTATATGGGGCAATTTGGAGAATTCAATTGACTTGATCCATGTTTTTTGGACTGTGGGAAGAAACCGGAGAACCCGGAGGAAACCCACACGGACGCGGGGAGAACATGGAAACTCCACCCAGCTGGGGATTCGAACCGGGAATCCCTAGCGCTGAGAGGAGAACATGCTAAACCACTAAGCCCCCATGCCGCCTCACTGGAGGTTCTGTAAGAACTCTTTAAGGCCTTACCCAGTTTGAGGTCAGGGCAGGGCTTGCTGCATCGGAACGTGTCCAGCACCAGGACGGTCACCTTGTAGAAGAAGGTGTCCGGCGTGAGGTAGAGCCGGCCCATCTTGTAGAACCCGTCGCTGTTGACCAGCAGCGTGATCAGCCGGACGCCGCGCCGCAGGACGTCCATGTCGTGGACAATGCCGTTAACGACTGAAGCGGGAAAATGGAATGATGTCATGTAATTAAGTTCGTTATTTAATGATGCCGTATTGATTGTTAACTAATGGTGTATTGATGGTGTACTGATGGTGTATTGATAATTAATGGTGTATTGATAATTAATGGTGTATTGATAATTAATGGTGTATTGAATTGTCCATTGCACCAGGTGTACCTTGATAGAAGAATGGTGTATTGATGGTAGAATTGATGGTGTATCTTGATAATTAATGGTGTATTGACCATAGCGTGATGGTGAATTGAGGTGTATGATCGTGGACAATGCCGTGTATTGATTGTATATTGATGGTGGAAATTGATGGATGTCATGTAATTAATGGTGTATTGATTGTTAATTGATGGTGTATTGATGGTGTATTGATAATTAATGGTGTATTGATTGTATATTGATGGTGAATTGATGGTGTATTGATAATTAATGGTGTATTGATTGTATATTGATGGTGAATTGATGGTGTATTGATAATTAATGGTGTATTGATTGTATATTGATGGTGTATTGATAATTAATGGTGTATTGATTGTTAATTGATGGTGTATTGATAATTAATGGTGTATTGATTGTATATTGATGGTGTATTGATAATTAATGGTGTATTGATTGTTTATTGATGGTGTATTGATAATTAATGGTGTATTGATTGTATATTGATTGTATATTGATGGTGTATTGATGGTGTATTGATGGTTTATTGATGGTTTACTGATGGTGTATTGATTGTTTATTGATGGTTTATTGATGGTGTATTGATTGTTTATTGATGGTTTATTGATGGTGTATTGATGGTTTATTGATGGTGTATTGATGATGTATTGATGGTGTATTGATGGTGTATTGATGGTGTATTGATTGTTTATTGATGGTGTATTGATGGTGTATTGATGGTGTACTGGTGGTTTATTGATGGTTTATTGATGGTGTATTGATGGTTTATTGATGGTTTACTGATGGTGTATTGATTGTTTATTGATGGTTTATTGATGGTGTATTGATGATGTATTGATGGTTTATTGATGGTGTATTGATGGTGTATTGATGGTGTATTGATGGTGTATTGATTGTTTATTGATGGTGTATTGATGGTGTATTGATGATGTATTGATGGTTTATTGATGGTGTATTGATGGTGTACTGATGGTGTATTGATGGTGTACTGGTGGTTTATTGATGGTTTATTGATGGTGTATTGATGGTGTATTGATGGTGTATTGATTGTTTATTGATGGTGTATTGATGGTGTATTGATGGTGTATTGATGATGTATTGATGGTTTATTGATGGTGTATTGATGATGTATTGATGGTTTATTGATGGTGTATTGATTGTTTATTGATGGTGTACTGATGGTGTATTGATGGTGTACTGGTGGTTTATTGATGGTTTATTGATGGTGTATTGATGGTTTATTGATGGTTTATTGATGGTTTATTGATGGTTTATTGATGGTGTATTGATTGTTTATTGATGGTGTACTGATGGTGTATCACATTCTTACCGAATTCACTGTTGCAGAAGTGTTCCGTCTCGTCCCTCTCCTTCCTGCATTCACTCAGACACACGGCGTCCTGGCTGAAATCGGACTCTGCGGGCGGATAGAACAGGGAGAACCCACTCATCACCACCACGAGCGTAGTACCCTCAACCGGCCGCTTTATCAGGTTCATCTTATCTTATTTATTTAGCCTCTGCTCTGATCGCCTGCTCTCACAGATGAGAGTTCCACTGTTTGTAGTTCCACTGTTCCATTCTGTAGTCCATCTGTCTCTCCTCTTTACTCAGATGGTGCTCCGACTCCATCCATCCATCCATTATCTTCCGCTTTATCCTCTGGTAGGGTCGGGGGGGGGGGTTCCCCATGCCCATCCAGGGGAGAACACTGGGGCACTGGGCAGATACACCCAGGACAGGGGGGCAATCTATCACTGAGCACACACTCACTCACACAGACACACTCTATATGTGACAATTTGGAGAACTCAATTGACCTTGATCCATGTTTTTGGACTGTGGGAGTAAAGCGGAGAACCCGGAGGAAAGCCACGCGAACACGGGGAGGACATGCAGACTCCACCCAACCTGGAATCCCTAGTGCTGAGAGGAGAACATGCCAACCACTAAGCCACCGTGCATCATGTTGGGAAATCTGTCCCAAGTCGCTCTATAGAACGTGCTCACATTGTCCTACTCACTTTACAGAACGTCAAGACGGATGAAAACCAGGAGCCGGCTTTGTGTTTGGTGTTGGGTTCTTAATTCCTGGACTTTGTAATGGAGCTTCAGGTAAACACGTTATCTCTGGGGTTTTTTTTTTGTTTTTGTTTTTGTTTTTGTTATTTACTTTTTTTCTCGTGCGAAGGCCAAACGTTTGCGGCCGCGGCCCATTTTCCCTCCGACATGCGAGCGGTTACACAACCCCGAAGTAATTCGGCTGTGGGGGGGGGGGGGGGTAATTAGCGGCTCGAGTGTCATCGCGGCCTGCCGTCGCCGTCCTCGAACGCCCGCTTGAATCGTCCCGCCGAGGCTCCCGATAATTCGAGGACGTCGTATTTTAATTTTTTTTTTTTTTCCCGAGCGACACTTTACAATGAGGGGTAATTGAGGGTGACGGGGGGGGGGTGACGGGGGGGCGACGGGGGGGTGCCACTTTCAAAAACCACTGCGCTCCGTTCCAGCGCCCGAGCTGTCATTGCCGTGTCATTATCGGGATGGAAAACATGGCATGTGGGACAGCGAGCGAGCGAGAGAGGGAGAGAGAGCAAAGAGAGAGAGAGGGAGCTATCTCTGAGATATCCGCTCTCGCTCGCGGTTTAATCACCGCGCCCGCTTCGTTTAGGCATATTTCAGATTCTTTTTTTTTTTTTTTTACTCCCTCCCGCTAATCTTACAGCTCCAAGATCTTCAGCACAAAGGGAACATTGAAAGCGAGCGAGCGAAGCAGCAATTTGCGGCTTGAGGGAGTAATTAGAATAACCATCTACCCTCAGAGATCTGTCTCTCTCTCTCTCTCTCTCTCTCTCTCTCTCTCTCTCTCTCTCTCGCTCGCACACTCAGATTTCCTCTTTGATGGAATTTCTGATGTTCTCAGTCTTGGTCTTGTTCTCCCTCAAGCCGCGGAACGTTGGGTCTTCGCGGAGCCCTGTGTCGGAAGACGTGTTGCTCTGGATGGAACCTTCTCAGGTGCAAACCCAAAGCACTTGTTCCGTCACGTTCCCTTCAGAGCTTAAGCTGTGATCTGGGGGGGGGGGGGGGGTTCCCTCGTCCAAACTCTGACATGAGAATCCACATGTCTCCAGATTTTATAACGGGCCCCCCCCCCCCCCCCAGCTTTGCAGCTAGAACCGCCTTTATGGTTCTAAATGGGCTTGCTAGAAGATTTTGGGGTCGGACCCTTCAGGCACTCAGATTTCCTCTTTGATGGAATTTCTGATGTTCTCAGTCTTGGTCTTGTTCTCCCTCAAGCCGCGGAACGTTGGGTCTTCGCGGAGCCCTGTGTCGGAAGACGTGTTGCTCTGGATGGAACCTTCTCAGGTGCAAACCCAAAGCACTTGTTCCGTCACGTTCCCTTCAGAGCTTAAGCTGTGATCTGGGGGGGGGGGGTTTCCCTCGTCCAAACTCTGACATGAGAATCCACATGTCTCCAGATTTTATAACGGGCCCCCCCCCCCCCCCCCAGCTTTGCAGCTAGAACCGCCTTTATGGTTCTAAATGGGCTTGCTAGAAGATTTTGGGGTCGGACCCTTCAGGCACTCAGATTTCCTCTTTGATGGAATTTCTGATGTTCTCAGTCTTGGTCTTGTTCTCCCTCAAGCCGCGGAACGTTGGGTCTTTGCGGAGCCCTGTGTCGGAAGACGTGTTGCCCTGGATGGAACCTTCTCAGGTGCAAACCCAAAGCACTTGTTCCGTCACGTTCCCTTCAGAGCTTAAGCTGTGATCTGGGGGGGGGTTCCCCCTCGTCCAAACTCTGACATGAGAATCCACATGTCTCCAGATTTTATAACGGGCTCCCCCCCCCCCCCCAGCTTTGCAGCTAGAACCGCCTTTATGGTTCTAAATAGGCTTGCTAGAAGATTTTGGGGTCGGACCCTTCAGGCTCTCAAGTGCTTGTGATGCCGGACGTAAGAACCCGGCTCACGATCTTTAGACATGTCCAACTTGTTCTAGCTGAGGCTGATTGCGTCCTCGGTACTACCTTCAGAACATCGGGGTGGTACGCTTGGCACTACTGCCCCCGACAACCAGCCCCCCCCCTCCCCCGACCCCGAGGTGGTCTAAAAGATGCCCTACCTTTCTTGTGGATGTCGAAATGGAAGAGCAGGCCGGACGAGCGGCGGCTCGGCAGACCCAGTGAGCGGCTGTTGTTCTGGCTCCACTTCCCCGGTCGGTTCTCCTCGGGGTCCATCCGCCCGTGGGCGCCCTCTTTGGCCGCGTTGGCCGTCTGCTGCCGGGCTCTGGACCTGGAGTTGTGGTAACTCTCGGACTCGCTGGACGGAGGGTTGTTGGACTGGACCGCGCCCTCGGGCGAGGCTTTGTGCGCCTGCGTCCGGTTGGTGGCCCCTGCGGCAGGCGGGGCTTTATTGGGGTGGCCCACGGTGCACAGCTTCTCGCTGTTGTGCTCGACGGGAAGCCGTTCGTCGCGGGAGCCCTTCTTGCTCTTCCCCAGCCGAGGGTGGGCGGCCAGCGGGTCGCTGTGTTTGGGCCAGAGGCTGGCCGGCAGCGTGTGGAGCTTGGGGTCCGCGGTTCTCTTGCCCTGCTCCAGGAGCTCGTTCGCCGGAGCAGAAAGGTCTTTACCTCCGGCTCGGGTTTGGTTGCCCGGACCGTCGGACGTTCCGCTCGGTGGCGATCCAATCAGAGAAAACAACTCTGTGAGGGGAACCACAATACAGTTACATGAACATGTTTTCTTACTTTAACATGTTCTCCATTACCTATAGAACATAAACAGCTCTTTTTAATTCAACTGCCTTTAGATTAGATGAGATAGTTAAACTCCAATGGGCAACAATTTTTTTTTATTTTTTTTTTTTGGGGGCGGGCCCAAACCCCAACCCAAACCCCAACCCCAACCTGAACATTTTAATTGTTCTAATTATAAATAAAGAGGTTCCACACCAAGGAGAGGAATTTTTTTTTTTTTTTAAATGCACGCTTCCATTTTCCCGTCGTCAAAGTGAAGCTTCATAAATACCTGCTTTGGTTTGGTGGGGTGGAACGCCGCTGACCTGCACCAACCCCTGACCCCCAACCCCGAAGGGCGGAACGCTTCAGTCTGAATCCAAACAGATTCCAGTTCCGTGCTGGGAGTTGAATCGCGCCACCGACGGGGCAGAACGCATTACGTCCCGGGGCGGCGTAAGGAACTGGGACTGTGGTGGGGGAACCGAACCCAAAAGCAATGTGCTCAGTGTGTGGCCCCGGGGCCCATAACCTGCCCAGGTCGGCTTTAACTCTTTAACTATATCTACAGCTGCAAGAGAAGGGACCCTATCATATTGTTGTGCAAAAGTTTGCACACCCCACATGGGGTTCCGATGCACTCATTTTAACCCCCCCCGACGTCGGATCTCTGAAGGAACTTCATTAGAACCAACGGTTCATGAACTAAACAGGTTGTAAAGTGACCTCAGATGGACCTCGGCTCTGTCCTGATTAATTCCACACCTCCCCAGGTCCTCCACCTCTACGTTCCACCTCAGGCTCCGTAACCTGAGACTCTCAAAGCAACAGGACGTTAGGGTCGCAGACCAACAAAGAAAGGAAGGGTCCGGAACGTCTTACCGTTCACCGCGTTCTCTTCGGCGTCCGAGCAGAACAGAGCCATGGAGAGCAGCAGCAGGATCCCCGACATGTTGATGGCGATCAGGAGCAGCTCCAGAGTCCGACAGCCGGTTCATCAGAGACGCCGCTGCTGCCCCGCGAGCTGACCGCCGGCTTTTATCCTCCACCCGAATTCCCGTAGTAAAGGGGCGGCGCCGGAGGGAGGAGCAGCTCACCCATGTGGGATTTCCATTTAAACCCAGAGAGGGAGAGACCGACGCGACCATGCTGCTCTGCTGTACCCAGAGCTCATGTGGACGGCGAGAACATGCAAATTCCACAAAGGCGGAACCCTGAAGTCCAAACTTAAAAAGCTTTTTATTGAAATTGAAGAATTTTATTAAAATAAGAAGCCTAATCATTGAATTCAGGTCCGTCCTATAAAAAAAACTAATGACTGTTTTTGGATCGGACACCAAACCATGCTTTTTCCCTCTCTGTACAAACAGTTTGGGGAAGGCCTGACCCCCCAAACACCTTTAAAAGGAAGGAGGACAGAGGTTGTTCTTCTTTTTTTTTTTTGCCCCCACTGTTTCTTGTGGGCTGTCCTCATACTTTGTATTTGTTTTGCAGAGAGCGACTTTAAACTGAGGATGAAATAAAGGGGTGAGGCCCAGCCCTGCGCGTGAGGTTCAGTGAGGCTGCCCCCCCTCCATCACCCCCCCCCCCCCCATCACCCCCGCAGTTTGTGCTGCTGTTAGTCGTTTATTGTGTTTTTTTTTGTTTTTTGTTTTTTTTTCCTATTTTATATCTAAAGTCACTTTTTGAAATCCGGCTTCGATTCGCATGAAAACTCGCAGCTGTTCGCATTTACAGCATTCCGTCTCCATCACGCTCCACCAACGACCTCCAGCAGGATTTATGGGCTTTATTTATTTTATTCATGAATCACTAAGAATTATATCCGGAAAATACTTTCCTCTTAATTACTGGAACTTCTGGAAGCCCGTTCCTGAGAATCGATCTGAATCAGGGTTGTTTTTTTTTTTTTTATTCTTCAGCTTTTTTTCAAATCAAATCAAATCAGGTTTATTATTATTATTATTATTATTATTATTATTATTATTATTATTATGCGTAGTTATACGTGGTACAGCCAGCAGTGACATGTTCTTTTCTGACATCTCCACATAAAATTAAAAATTTGGAATTACAGTAAAGAAAAAATTCATTCATCCATTATCTTCGGCTTTATCCTCTATTAGGGTCGCGGTGGGGGGGGGGGCATCCAGGGGAGAACGTTTCGGGCGCTGGGCAGATACACCCAGGACAGGGCGCCAATCCATCGCTGAGCACACACTCACTCACACAGACACACTCTATATGGGGCAATTTGGAGAATTCAGTTGACTTGATCCATGTTTTTGGACTGTGGGAGGAAACCGGAGAACCCGGAGGAAAGCCACGCGGACACGGGGAGAACATGGAATCTCCACCCAGATGGGGATTCGAACCGGGAATCCCTAGCGCTGAGAGGAGAACATGCTAAACCACTAAGCCACCGTGCCGCCAAGGAAAAAAATTGATTTGAAATTTAGATTTAAATAGTTATTCAAAAGGAAAATAGAATAAAATATGTATTTACAATGTGCAATTCAATTAAAAGGGTGGCATGGGATTCCCGGTTCGAATCCCCATCTGGGTGGAGTTTGCATGTCCTCCCCGTGCCCGTGTGGGTTTCCTCCCGGTTCTCCGGTTTCCTCCCACAGTCCAAAAACATGGATCAAGGTCATATGACTGCTCTAGATTGCCCCATAGAGAGTGTGTGTGAGTGAGTGTGTGCCCAATGATAGATTGGCGCCCTGTCCTGGGTCTATCTGCCCCCAGGACAGGGCGCCAATCTATCGCTGGGCACGAAACGTTCTCCCCTGGATGGGCATGGGACCCCCCCCCCCCACACACGACCCCAATATAGGATAAAGCGGAAGATAAATGGATGCAATCAAATAAAAAAAAAGAGAAACTACAAACATGGCACTGTAAGGGATATAAACTAAAAATTACATTTGGTCATTTATTATACGCTTTTATCCAAAGCGACTTACAAGGTGAGCACAGGGTTCATCACAGCGCCCCCTGCAGCACTGAGGGTTAAGGGTCTCGCTTAAGGACCCACACTGGTAACTGCAGTGGACCTGGGATTTGAACTCACAACCTTCAGATTGATAACCCAATGCCCTGACCACTGAACTACCACACTCTTTTAAAAATTTAAAATGGTCTTATAAGTTATGACTGAAGTGAATGGTGCAAGTCATTTCAGAACATTCCCCAAATGTTTTAGAACCCTTAAATCCATCAGGTGTCTCGTTCTGTCCCGCTGGATCAGATTTACGAGATAAAGCACGTAACCGGTTTGAACAGGTTCCAGCAGCGTAGATATTCATTTCGTGTGAAAACACTGACCTCTGCTGGACATCAGCAGCACAGCATCTCCCAAATAAATCCAGCTCCGTGGCTTAATGTTCTGTTTGAGAGTCGGGGTTTGAATCGATGATCCTCCTCCCGAAGGTTTTTTTTGGTTCGATGGTAATTTAGTGGACGCACAAGATTTCCTTTATTAAAAAATTTGTTAAATTCTGTACTTAATGACTTGTATAATATAATATACAGTATTTATAATAATATATATTACATAACTTAAATATGAGTATTTTTTTGAGTATGTTATTAATGATATAATAAAATTATAATATATATTTTTTTCATTTATCGATTTCAGCAACGAAGTTTCAAAACCCAGTTTGAAAACAAAGGCCAGTGTCACTGCCTATTTGATCACTTTATATTTTAATTGTTTTAAAGTATATTTAAATTGTATTCTATATTTTCTGTTCCTTTAAGAACGTTGACAACGTTAATTTCCAAGGTTACAAGGCTACAAAGGTTCCAAAGTTAGAATTAAAGGGTTAAAGTGTTTATTACGGAGCCGAAGACGCGACCTGAAACCATAGGCTCCCTTTGATATTTAATGCAGCCAATGAGGTTCGTGTTCTGCTGTATTATACTCATGGTCTTTACGTAAAGTTTATGACCTTTTCTAGCATTAAGGTGAATTGATCTGTAATTGTGGTTCTAAGTCAAGATGTAAGTTCGTGTGGGTTAAACAATCAAAGGATCATTCTTCAGATTAAGAGTTTACTATGTGGAAATTGCTCACTGTGTATTTGTTTGTGATTTATGTTACAGTTCTTACGGTTGGCTGTGAGGTTATTTACGAAGTTAAGGTACAAACTCAAGAATAAAGATAATCCGTATTGGCAAGAATATTCGTGCTGTCGACTTTAAATCGGAGGGAGCTTCAGCCAGGTTGTTCTTTTAAACACACTGTACTGATGTTTAAAACATTAAACATAGAAATGATGACGTTTTTCTCCGTTCCGTTTGAGTCCACACGCTTTAGATTTCGTGTTTAATTACGTCTGTAGTAATATCATATGCAGTTTATATACTAATATAAATTAGTATTAAAAAAAAATTAAAACACTTAACGATCTTTTTAAAATTATTGTAACGTGAAATAAAAAATGTTTTGAGTAATAATTAATACAAATATAATTATAATAATAACTACCTAGATTAAAAAAAAACAAAAGTCAAGTAGTACTTTTAAACAAAGGACTGCTGATGTATAAAACATCACAATTAGAATGTTTCGCTTTGAGTCCCTGTGCTTTATGATGTCGTATTGAAATAATAAAATCTTCAGTCGGTGGATGTAAAATTGCCCCGAACTGCAGATCAACCCGTCCGCGTTTTTATTCTCCGTTTGATTGTAAATTCACATCGATTTAAACTTAAAAGAAGGAACCTTAACGACCCAGATGGGACTCGAACCCACAATCCCCAGCTCCGGAGGCTGATGCCTTATCCATTAGGCCACTGGGTCATTACGGTGTGCAGAGGAGAAATCGCGCCCTTTGAGGGACTCTGCGGATCGGGACTCGGTTAATTAGTTTGATTGTTATATATTTTAATTAGTGTTCGTGTTTATAAATCTTGTTACAGAAAACGTTAACGATTATTTAACCACAATTACTATGGTTACGCGCGATGTGTTTTTTTTTTTTTTTTTTTACTAGTCACAACCAATCAGCTTTGGAGGAATTCCTCGCCGCCCAATCCGCTTCGGCGCTCCAGCGGTGTAGCCCCGCCCTCCCCCCGACGCCGCCCGACGCCGCCCGACGCGACGCAGAGAGCGGGTGAGTTCAGACCGAAGCCGGTCGGCTTTAAAGTCGCCTTACGACGCGACACTGGCTTTATAAACGCTTACGACCGTCGGCAATCGCGGCCTTATAATCCCACACCTCCCCAAAAAATGAGATTAACTAGTGCCGCTCGTTTAATCCCACGTGATTCCAGAGCCGACGTCAACTTTTCCCTTCTGTACCGGAAGCCGCGTCCCAATCCGCCTTGATTTACAAGCGAAGTGCACTTGATGGGGCTGAAGTAGCCGGCGTTCTGAGGAGGGAACCTTGATAGAAAGTGAGGGCGGATTTGGAACGTCGCTGCTGCCGGATTCGCTGAGGCGATGAAGAAGATTTTCATTTGGTCTTCAGTTCAATTCGTGGAGTTTAATGTTTTAATATAAGTTATAACGGCGGCTTGGTGCTTTGGCATGTTCTCCTCTCAGCGCTAGGGATTCCCGGTTCGAATCCCCATCTGGGTGGAGTTTCCCCATGTTCTCCCCGTGTCCGCGTGGGTTTCCTCCGGGTTCTCCGCTTTCCTCCCACAGTCCAAAAAACATGGATCAAGTTCAATTGAATTCTCCAAATTGCCCCATATAGAGTGTGTGTGTGTGAGTGAGTGTGTGCCCAGCGATAGATTGCCCCCCTGTCCTGGGTGTATCTGCCCAGCGCCCGAGACGTTCTCCCCTGGATGGGCATGGGGAACACACCCCCCACGACCCTAACAGAGGATAAAGCAGAAGATAATGGATGGATGTTGTAGTTAGGGCGGTTTTAGTTCGAATCCCAATCTGGGTGGAGTCTCCATGTCCTCCCCGTGTCCGCGTGGGTTTCCTCCGGGTTCTCCGCTTTCCTCCCACAGTCCAAAAAACATGGATCAAGTTCAATTGAATTCTCCAAATTGCCCCATATAGAGTGTGTCTGTGTGAGTGAGTGTGTGCCCAGCGACAGATTGCCCCCCCCTGTCCTGGGTGTATCTGCCCAGCGCCTGAAACGTTCTCCCCAGGATGGGCATGGGGAGAACGTCTCCCCCCCCCCCTCCCCCCGCAACCCCAATAGAGGATAAAAGCGGAACATAATGGATGGAGGGAAAATACTGTACGTCTGTTGGTTCCATTAAAGGTAGAGATGGGTTTTGTAGTTCTGTAGTTAACATTCTGTAGTCCCAACTGTTTCTCTGTTCTCTGATGATCGGAACCCTCCACAGAGCAGGTATTATTAGGGTGGTGGATAAGTTAAGTTCACACTGTGGTTGTGTGTGTGTGTGGATCAGACTCAGCAGTGCTATACAGAACCAGGTGACCCCCCCCCCCCCCTCTTCTCTCCATCAGGATGAACATGTCCACTGACCCCTCCGTCCGCATGAGCCAGTTCAAAAACAAGGGGCGAGATGCGACGGTACGTCTCCTCCAGGCTTCCTCATTTTCGGCCGATGGCGCGAGCGTTCGAGGCTCACGTTTGTTTCTCCCAAACCTTTTTGTCAGGAGCTCCGGCGGCGGCGGGCGGACGTCCGCATCGAGCTCCGCAAGGCGAAGAAGGACGAGCAGATTTCCAAGAGGAGGAACGTGAGCTGTTTGTCCTCCGTCCACGACCGGGGTCCAGATGCACAGGTACCACAGGGAGTCACCGTCATGCCCCATGATGTCACTAGAGCTGCAACAACGAATCGATAAAATCGATAAAAATCGATTATCCAAAGTATCGATAATGAATTTCCATTATCGATTCGTTGGGTCGCACGATTTCTGCGTTACCCGCGATGTCGTAACCGCCTACGTCACCTGCAAAATAAGAGCGGGTTGAAGAGAACGAGGCGGAGTCTGCAAAACAAGTTGATAAATCGTACAAATGAAACACAGCCACGCAGAAAAATAACCTTCACCTTCACACAAATAAAGAACGTGGAACATGCAGCTCTGCGAACATGAACGCAGCAGCACGGTGATGATACACCACCTGAAACTAAACATGCTGGAGACACCGATGAGGATGAAGCTCAACAGCAGATACATCACTACAACATCCCGAGGTTCTTTAGTTCTGAGGAACACTGTTAGAACGGCAGAGCAGCTTCATTCTTTCATCATTTCATTATTTCTTTCATTGTGCTTTTCATTAATTACATTCATTCATCCATTATCTTCCGTTTTATCCTCTATTAGGGTCGCGGGGGGGTTCCCCATGCCCATCCAGGGGAGAACGTCTCGGGCGCTGGGCAGATAGACCCAGGACAGGGTGCCAACCCATCGCTGGGTACACACTCACTCACACACACACACACTCTATATGGGGCAATTTTTGAGAATTCAATTGACTTGATCCATGTTTTTGGACTGTGGGAGGAAACCGGAGAACCCGGAGGAAACCCACGCGGACACGGGGAGAACATGGAAACTCCACCCAGATGGGGATTCGAACCGGGAATCCTTAGTGCTGAGAGGAGAACATGCTAAACCACTAAGCCACCGTGCTGCCATTCATTAATTACAGGAAATGTTAATTTAAACATTCATTCATTCATTATCTTCCGCTTTATCCTCTATTAGGGTCGCGGTGGGGTTCCCCATGCCCATCCAGGGGAGAACGTCTCGGGCGCTGGGCAGACACACCCAGGACAGGGCGCCAATCCATCGCTGGCACACACTCACTCACACAGACACACTCTATATGGGGCAATTTAGAGAACTCAATTAACTTGATCCATGTTTTTGGACTGTGGGAGGAAACCGGAGAACCCAGAGGAAACCTACGCAGACACGGGGAGAACATGGAAACTCGTGTGTGTGTGTGTGTGTGTGTGTGTGTGTATATATATATATATGTGTATATATATATATATATATATATATATATATATAAAAAATACTATACTATAGAATAATAGAATAATTTACTTTGGATAAAATAAAAGAATAATTTACTTTGGATAAAAGCGTCTGCTAAATGAATAAATGTAAATGTAAAGACACGGGGGAAATTTTTTTTAATTTATCCGATTCATCAATTAATCGAAGAAAAAAAAAATCGACCGATTAATCGATTATCAAAATAATCGTTAGTTGCAGCCCTAGATGTCACCGCCCTCGTGCTCAATTCACCTGCATCTGCTGACTGTGTCTCTGTCCTCGCAGTGTCTCCGGGACTGGACGATGGAGATGATCGTCAGCAGTGTCCAGAGTCCGAGTCTGGATCTTCAGATACAGGCCGCTCAGGCCGCGCGGTAACCCGTTCTGCTCCTTGAAATTGGGCTCTTGCCCAAGTAGTGCCCTTCAGTAGTGCTTGTTGGGACCGGGACGAGAACCGGGAACCTTGAGCCACGAGCCCAGATGTCTTTGTGTCCCGTAGGAAGTTGCTGTCCCGAGCGAAACGCCCCCCCATCGACGCCATCGTGGACGCCGGCCTCATCTCCGCTCTGGTCAACTTCCTGACCTTCCACCACTGTCCCCCGATCCAGTTCGAGGCAGCCTGGGCCCTCACCAACGTGGCCTCGGGGACCCCGGATCAGACCCGGGCCGTGGTGGAGGCGGGCGGGATCCCGGCCTTCGTCGGCCTCATCGCCTCGCCGCACGTTTACGTGAGCGAGCAGGCCGTCTGGGCCCTCGGGAATATCGCCGGTGAGGACGGAATGATCCGGGATTAAAGGCTAAAGACGCGAGATAAACCCCGCGGACGCACTCTGATTCGGTTGTGAACATTTCCAGGTGACGGGGCGCCACACAGGGACCAAATCATCCGCCACGGGGGCGTCGAGCCCCTGCTCAGCCTGCTCTCGGTTCCCGACCTCTCCATGCTCCCGGTGGGTATCTGTGGCGAGTCACTGCAGTGACCTCTGCTGGCTGTTTGTCACGCAACAAGCGTGAATCCACGAACCTGTTGCATGGGCAGAGCGTTCTCATGATTTAATATCCCGGTCTATGAAGCCTATCCCGGTCCTTACATCAAAGTTTTTTATTCACGTGATAAGACATTTTCTCCTCTGTTCGTCCACGCAGCCAAGTTTCCTGAGGAACGTGGCGTGGACTCTGTCGAACCTGTGCAGGAATAAGAACCCGCCCCCTCCCGGGGCCGCGGTGCAGCGGATGCTGCCGGCGCTGCGGCGACTCCTCGAGCACGACGACGCCGAGGTGGCGGCCGACGCCTGCTGGGCCGCTTCCTTTCTTACCGACGGCCCCAACGAGCGCATCGAGGTGGTGCTGCAGAGCGGCCTGCTGCCCCGCCTGGTACAGCTGCTCGGCTGCTGCGACGACCGCATCATGGTACGCTACTCGGACCCTTTCCGTTGTTGTGGCTCGGCCACTCGGATGGTCTGTTGCGGTTGTTTAACGCTGACGTTCCCAGGCGCCATCCCTGCGGGCGGTGGGCAACATCGTGACGGGCACGGACGAGCAGACGCAGCGGGTCCTGAACGCCGGCGCGTTGGCCCGCTTCCCCGCGCTCCTCCGCCACCCGAAGAACAACGTCCAGAAGGAGGCGGCGTGGGCGCTCTCCAACATCACGGCCGGGAAGCACACACAGATCCAGGAGGTGGTGGAGGCGGGGCTCGTGCCCCTGTTGGTGGAGGCTCTGCAGCAGGTGAGGGCGCAAACGACCGCCGTCAGAACGTTTCTGTAACCCTGTCGCGGAAAAAAGTTTGGAAAACCTGCGCCCTCGCTTCCTTACCCAGGGGGACCACCGCACTCAGACCGAGGCCGCGTGGGCCGTCACCAACTACACCAGCGGGGGCACCCTCCAGCAGGTGGCGCTCCTGCTTCAGTGTGGCGTGCTCCGCCCGCTCCTGAACCTGCTCGCCGCCAACGACGGCAAGACCATCTTGGTCATTCTGGACGGGCTCGATAACCTTCTAACGGTGCGTTCATGCCATCCACGTCAGAACCGGCCACTTTATTAGATACACCTCTAGGTACACACTAGGGGTGAGCTGCAATATTCGACGATTCGATTCGGAGAACCGTCGTCGACTATGAACCTCATAGTCGAATGTACCATTTTGACCACATGGGGGCGCCCATGGCTGCTGCTAAGCATTAGTTTTTACATGAAATGTCTTTGTTTTCGTTATATATATAGCCTTTTGTCAAATAAAAGCATCCTAATTTCTAGAAAAAAAAAGAAAAAACAAAAACAAAAAAAAAAGGTTTTCTTTTGTTAGAAAAACAATTAAAATATTTTAAAAAAATCTTTTTTAAAAACCACGCTTATAGCGCCATCTTGTGGTGAAATTTTAACTGATTCGACTATCAGTCGACTATAGGGAAAATCTGACGAATCAGATTCGACTATGAAAATCTTTAGTTGAAGACAGCCCTAGTACACACACACTGAGCCTGGGGTGGGGGTGGGGGACGTTCATAGACTCGAATGGCACCGTTTGTAACCCATCCTTCACCCAACAACTCCTAGGTCGCCAACAGGACGGGCGAGAGGGAGAAGCTGTGCCTCCTGATCGAGGAGTGCGGCGGTCTGCAGCGGATCGAGGCGCTGCAGCACCACCCCAATACGATGGTCTACAAGGCTGCCCATAACCTCATAGAGAAATATTTCTCGGAGGTGAGTGACGCACGACGACACCTCGGACATCCGTCCGTCCGCGTCGCTCATCCCGACTCTGTCTCCATCAGGAGGACGAGGACGACGCGCTCGCCGCCCCGGGGACCGACGCTCACGGCTTCTGCTTCCGCGCCGCCGGGGACCAAAACGCCTTCCATTTCTGACGCGCCTCCCGATCGAGCCGCCGCACTCCGACCTGGGTAACTTTATTTTTTTACCAACATAAGAATCTACGTTTGTTTGTTTTTTGTTGTTGTAAATAACAGCTTTTATATTTTGTGACTGTAAATAAAACATTTCTACTTCACTGGCATCTCTCTTAAATCAACTTCCGACAGAAATCGGTTCGCAACCGCACACGCACAGCGTACGGACAAACGGACTGGACATGGGGGTTTTATTATATATTTTATATATATTATATTAGGCGGCACGGTGGCTTAGTGGTTTAGCATGTTCTCCTCTCAGCGCTAGGGATTCCCGGTTCGAATCCCCATCTGGGTGGAGTTTCCATGTTCTCCACGTGTCTGCGTGGGTTTCCTCCGGGTTCTCCGGTTTCCTTCCACAGTCCAGAAACATGGATTAAATCAATTTGAATTCTCAAAAATTGCCCCAAATAGAGTGTGTCTGTGTGTGTGAATGTGTGCTCAGCGATGGATTGGCGTCCTGTCCTGGGTCTATCTGCCCAGCGCCCGAGACGTTCTCCCCTGGATGGGCATGGGGAACCCACCGTGACCCTTATAGAGGATAAAGTGGGAGATAATGAATGAATGAATGAATGTATGAATGAATATATTATATTATTATATATATTATTATTATTATTATTATTATATTTATTATTATTATAGTCTCATGGGACATCAGACAGCTGTATTTGCATTTTAAACACATGGGCGCTTCCATACGTGTGGGGACAGTTTGGGGGACGGTCCCTCTCTCTTCCAGCGTGGCTTTGCCCCACTTCAGAACGCTTAATGTGGAAGAACCGTAACCTGACCTCCTCCTAAGGTCCTCACCCAACATCGGTGTCTGACATCAATATTGCTCTTTTAGGCTCGGAGTGCTCCAAATTTACACAGGGGGTCCTCCAAAATCCTGAAGACAGCATTTTAAAGCTGTAACGGTTGCTTGGGACTGAAGAACGGCGCATCCTAAACCCTCCTGTAGTGTAATAATCATGCTGCATACGTCATGAAGTGATAACCATGTGTGTATTTTCATTCATTCATTATTCATTCATTATCTCCCGCTTTATCCTCTATTAGGGTCGCGGTGGGGTTCCCCATGCCCATCCAGGGGAGAACATCTCAGGCGCTGGGCAGATACACCCAGGACAGGGCGCCAATCCATCGCTGGGTACACACTCACTCACACAGACACACTCTATATGGGGCAATTTTGAGAATTCAATTGACTTGATCCATTTTTTAGGACTGTGGGAGGAAACCGGAGAACCCGGAGGAAACCCACACGGACACGGGGAGAACATGGAAACTCCACCCAGATGGGGATTCGAACCGGGAATCCCTAGTGCTGAGAGGAGAACGTGCCAAACCACTAAGCCACCGTGCCGCCTTGTGTGTATTTTTATTATTAAAAAGCATTTTAATACTCGGGTGGTTTAGCATGTTCTCCTCTCAGAGCTAGGGATTCCCAGCTCAAATCCCAATCTGGGTGGAGTTTGCACGTTCTCCCCGTGTCCACATGGGTTTTCTCCGGTTTCCTCCCACAGTCCAAAAAACATGGATTCAAGGTCAATTGAGTTCTCCAAATTGCCCCATATAGAGTGTGTGAGTGAGTGTGTGTCCAGTGATAGATTGGCGTCCTGTCCTGGGTGTATCTGCCCTCGCCCGAAACGTTCTCCCCTGGATGGGCATGGGGAACCCCCCCCCCCCTCCCCCGCGACCCTAATAGAGGATAAAGCTGAAGATAATGATGGTTATGTAAACGGTACATTCCCTGCAGTGCCGCAGCTCGCCCGCTAGATGTCGCCGCAGACCCTCCTAATCCCGGGCGCCCGCGCTATTCCAACAGCTGACCTGCGTCCTACACATGCGCCCTGCGTTCGAGTGGACTCGGCGGCGTTTAGGCACCCTACCTAGTGTCCCGTGTGCGGATTCGTATCGCGGCCTCTCGCCCTATGAACGTTGGGCTGCCCACAACTTTTTTTTTTTTTTTCTTTTTTTTTTTTCTGTCTCTTTTTCCCTCGTAATAAAAATAAACTGGTTTTGTCCGAAGCGCCGCGGGATTAAAGCAGCGCGTCCGCAGACGTCCAGCCTGCCGCCCAGACGCCACACGGCCCCCGGGGGGAGGGGGGCGGATGAATCGGACGGCGGTGGACGCTCGACGACGCGGATCCGCTGGCGCTGACTCCTCGTGTTGGAAACCCGTCCGCAGCCTCGGGACGTCGGCGAGACGTCGGTCGGTCGGTCGGGCGGTCGGAGGCGTCGCGGGAAAAGTGGCCGCTTTTAAAGGCGAGAGTTCGCCGAGTTTCCGTCGATCGGAGCGAGCAGAAGTTCGGGAGGAGGAGGTCCACGCTGGAACGTCAGGGGAATGTCTAACCCCGCGGTGAGGAGACACAGTCCGGTGAAGCTGCGCCTGACAGGTAGCGTCCGATCTCCCAAATCCCATTCCATTAAAGGCGTTCGTGTGGTTCACACTGTGTTCGCCGCCGCTGGGGCAACTTTACACAACTTTTATTAAAGTGCTTTCGCTCTGAGGATGAAGATGATGATGATGATGATGATGGTTAAAGTGCTTTGGTAATGAAATGACGTCATTTTCCCCACTCATAACAAGGTGAAGGCTTATGTCCCACGTGACCACAGATCAAACGTTTACCTTGTTCGCGGAGTCGCTTTGTCCCGTCTTTAGTTCTTGTTTGGTTCCTCTGTCCGGAGCAACCGGAGTCCGGAGGGTTCCTGCAGGCTGAGGATCAGACAGTGTCGGTCATGGTTGGGTCATGGTTCCATCATGGTTGGGTCATGGTTCCGTCATGGTTCGGTCATGGTTTCGTCATGGGGGGTCATGGTTCCGTCATGGTTGGGTCATGGTTCCGTCATGGTTGGGTCATGGTTCCATCATGGTTGGTCATGGTTCCGTCATGGTTGGGTCATGGTTCCTTCATGGTTCGGTCATGGTTCAGTCATGGGTGGGTCATGGTTGGGTCATGGTTGGGTCATGGTTCCGTCATGGTTGGGTCATGGTTCCGTCATGGTTGCGTCATGGTTCGGTCATGGTTCCTTCACGGTTGGGTCATGGTTCCTTCATGGTTCCGTCATGGTTCCGTCATGGTTGGGTCATGGTTCCTTCATGGTTGGGTCATGGTTCTGTCATGGTTCTGTCATGGTTCCGTCATGGTTCGGCCATGGTTCCATCATAGTTCCGTCATAGTTCCGTCATAGTTCCCTCATAGTTCCGTCATGGTTTGGCCATGGTTCCATCATGGTTGGGTCATGGTTGGGTCAGTAGGCGGCTGGCTCCCACAACCAACCTGCGGCGGGTTGGGGCATTAAACTGGAGGTTGCGCCTCGTTGGTCAGGCAGGTCATTTGGCTGATGTGTGGTTGGTTGCTTGTCTCTACTGGAGCGCTCCTTGGTCCTTGGGGCGGTCGCTCCTTGCTCCTTGGGGTGGTTGGTCATGGGATGGTAGCTCCTTGAACCTAGTGCAATTGCTCCTTGGGGTGGTTGGTCCTGGGGAAGTTGGTCCTTGGGGTGGTTGCTCCGGGGCGGTCTCTCCTTGGACCCTGGTGCGGTCACTCTTTTGTCCCTGGGGCGGTCACTCCTTGCGCCTTGGGGTGGTTGGTCCTGGGGCGGTCGCCCCTTGCTCCTTGGTCATGGGGCGGTCGCTCCTTGGACCCTGGTGCAGTCGCTCCTTTGTCCTTGGGGTGGTTGGTCCTGGGGTGGTCACCCCTTTCTCCTTGGGGTGGTTGGTCCCTGGGGTGGTCCCTCCTTTGTCCTTAGGGTGGCTGTTTCTGGGGCGGTTGCTCCATAGTCCTTGGGGTGATTGGTCCTGGGGCAGTTGCTCCTTGGACCCTGGTGGATTCATTGGACTGGCAGTCCTGCAGGACCCCCTTAATGGACTGACCTATAGTTTTCCTGTTGTTAAATATAGTCTGCTTTGTGACGATGTACCGTTGTAAAAAGCGCTTTTGTCCTTGGGGTGGTCACTCCTCGGTCCAGTGGTGGTCGCTCCTTGAGCCTGAAGTAGTCGCCTCTGGGAGTGGTTGCTCTTCTGTCCTGTGGTGGTCACTTCCCGCCCTGTGATGGTCTCCCATCAGCCATCAGGCATGTCATACTTCTACTATGTGGTAGGTCACTCCCTGACCGTCAGGTGGTTGCTTCACCATGTGGAACATGCCTCTGGGTCACTTGGCAGTAGCTTCTCAGTTGTGAGCCCATTAACGTGATTTTATTTATAAAGCCCTCTGAATTGGGATCAGTGGAACCGGTTGGTGGTTCACGATGACACAGAGCGTCTTGTTGTGGTTCCGGGTGCAGACTGGAACACGGCTCAATAATCGGTCGGGATTTAAATAGCGGCGCGGGGGAATTTCCCCGCCGGGTGCGTTCCACCAGCCGTGGTCCCCGCCGGGTGGACCTTTGCTTTTATTTTGGGAATGTGAGAAAACGCTCCGTCCCCGGGCCCCCGAGGGCCGGCAATCAGGAGCGAGTTCAGGATTGTGGAGGGGCAACTTTTGCTTTGACTGAAGGAGGTCCCAGAGACCTTGGTAGGGTTTGGCGTGGAGGTGCGCAGAACCCCCCCCGGCTGGAGGGCCCGCTCGCGACGTGGTGCCGGTTCAGGGGTGCCGTGAGCGTCTGCCCCCCCCCCCCCCCCCGCCTCCTCACCGCCCTCGCATTTTGGATCAGTCAAGTTCACTCGCTCGTTTGTTTCGGGAGCCGATCCCGGCAGCCGGACCTCCTTCCTGACCGTCGCTGTCTCCGAACATCGCCTCCTGTTGACACTCGGATCAATGGCCTCCTTCTGCACGTCGCCGCTCAAAGACGTCTCTATTCTTAATCTCAATGGGGCGTGTGTGTGCCGATCGGAGCCGGTCGGCGGGTGGGGGTGGGGTGGGGGGTGCTTCTGCGTCCCCGAGTCTCCTTTTGCCTGTCCCCCCCCCACATCCACCCCCCCCCATATCTGCCCCTCAGCTGTCCCTGCGAGCGATCAGACTTCCTGCAGCTACAGCTAGAGGTTCGCTCTGAACCGCAGATTTCTGACAACAACCTGCGATTTTGCGATTACCACACCGCACGCCATCGTGTCCGTCAAATACACTGCACTGCACTTTGGTAGGTTCACCTTCCCATGTCGACTCAGCGACCATACAAGGATTCAAGGGGCCTTTATTGTCATTTATGTAGCATGTGGGACGTGAAATGAATTTTCAACATTTAAATATTACATTAGAAAATTCGTTCATTATCTCCCGCTTTATCCTCTATTAGGGTCGCGGTGGGGTTCCCCATGCCCATCCAGGGGAGAACGTCTTGGGCGCTGGGCAGATAGACCCAGGACAGGGCGCCAATCCATCGCTGGGCACACACTCACTCACACACACACACACACTCTATATGGGGCAATTTTGAGAATTCAATTGACTTGATCCATGTTTTTGGACTGTGGGAGGAAACCGGAGAACCCGGAGGAAACCCACGCAGACACGGGGCGAACATGGAAACTCCACCCAGATGGGGATTCGAACCGGGAATCCCTAGTGCTGAGAGGAGAACGTACTAAACCACTAAGCCACCGTGCCGCCCATTAGATAATAAATAAATAAATTAAATATAGCAGCATATAATAAAAATGTCAGTATAAAAATATAATAGCAATAAAAAGAAGTAAAAATTAGTTCTAAATGTCTGTTGGAATACAGATGGAGTTTGTAGTTCCACAGTTACAGTCTGTAGTCCATTTGTTTTTCTGTGTACTTGGGTAGTCCCCTTTATTCGGTTCTGTTGAGTGTGTGTGTGTGTGTGTGTGTGTGTGTGTGTGTGTGTGTGTGAGTTACACCAGATGTCCTCTGTTGTCATGTTTAGTCTGAGTCTGCCAGGCGAATGACCTTACAGAACTTATTAGGTTCTGATGGAGCTGCAGAACATGTGTGTGTGTGTGTGTGTGTGTGTGTCTGTGTGTGTGTGTCTGTCTGTGTGTGTGTGTGTGTGTGTGTGTGTGTTTCCTTCTCTTTATCACTTGGGAAATGTTCTCCTGCAAAATGTCAGCGCGTCGCCGGACGCCTCAGATTCAGGAACATACAACCAACTAATCTGTGTGTAGAAGCAGACGACTGTTCTCCACTCAGAGGGCGTTTCAACTGCTGGTCGGTTGTTAGTTGGTTGATGGTTGGTTGGTTGGTGGTTAGTTGTTAGTCAGTTGTTGGTTGTTGGTTAGTCTGTTGTTTGTTAGTCGGTTGTTAGTTGGTTGGTTGTTAGTTGTTAGTCAGTTATTAGATGTTAGTCGGTTGGTTGTTGGTTGTTAGTCAGTTGTTGGTTGGTTAGTCGGTTGTTTATTAGTCGGTTGTTTGTTGGTCGGTTGGTTGGTTAGTCGGTTGTTTGTTAGTCGGTTGTTTGTTGGTCGGTTGGTTGGTTAGTCGGTTGTTTGTTAGTCGGTTGTTTGTTA
Organism: Corydoras sp. C115; assembly: GCA_019802505.1. NCBI lineage: Eukaryota > Metazoa > Chordata > Actinopteri > Siluriformes > Callichthyidae > Corydoras > Corydoras sp. C115. The sequence continues at coordinate 132,426 of JAFMOC010000286.1, forward strand.
GTTGGTTGTTTGTTTGTTGGTTGTTTGTTAGTTGGTTGGTTGGTCGGTTGTTTGTTAGTCGGATGTTTGGTTGGTTGGTTGTTGGTTGGTTGGTCGGTTGGTTGTTAGTTGGTTGGTTGGTCGGTTGTTTGTTAGTCGGATGTTTGTTGGTCGGTTGGTTGGTTGGTTGGTCGGTTGGTTGTTAGTTGGTTGGTTGGTTGGTTGGTTGTTGGTTGGTTGGTCGGTTGTTTGTTAGTCGGTTGTTTGTTGGTTGTTTGTTAGTCGGATGTTTGTTGGTCGGTTGTTTGTTAGTCGGATGTTTGTTGGTCGGTTGGTTGGTTGGTTGGTTGGTTGTTGTTAGTCGGATGTTTGTTGGTCGGTTGGTTGGTTGGTTGGTTGTTGGTCGGTTGGTTGGTTGGTTGTTTGTTAGTCAGATGTTTGTTGGTCGGTTGGTTGGTTGGTTGGTTGTTGGTCGGTTGGTTGGTTGGTTGTTTGTTATTCGGATGTTTGTTGGTCGGTTGATTGTTAGTCGGTTGTTAGTCGGATGTTTGTTGGTCGGTTGGTTGGTTGGTTGGTTGGTTGTTGGTCGGTTGTTTGTTAGTCGGATGTTTGTTGGTCGGTTGGTTGGTTGGTTGGTTGGTTGTTTGTTATTCGGATGTTTGTTGGTCGGTTGGTTGTTAGTCGGTTGGTTGGTTGTTGGTTGGTTGTTAGTTGGTTGTTAGTCGGTTGTTAGTTTGCGTGTTCAGATCCGGACTGAGGGCTGCTCTCTGCACCTGACCCCTCGCTTGCGCGGCGCGCGGTTGAACCTTGTGCTGGTACTCCCGTTGACCTCTGACCCGGCCCGTCGTGCGCTTTACAGCGTCCTGCGCCAGAAGCACCCCAGACGGCGCGGCGGTCTCGTCACGTCTCCGCATAGATCACTTATCACGCTTCCTGTCTCACCACTTCCACTGGAAACACACACACACACACACACACACACACACACACACACACACACACACACACACACACAGATGCCGCTTCGGAGAAAAACAGAACGGAGACGAAAATATTGGCAAATGCAGCAAAAGAGCAAAAGAGCACGTCCCGTCCCCGTCCCGTCTGTGAGAGAACTTTAGTTTGGGTTCTGCAAGAATCTGATCTGTACACACACCACAGTGTGTGTGCGTGTGTGTGCGTGTGTGTGTGTGTGTGTGTGTTGTGTTTATAGGAAGGTTTGTGTGTGTTTGTATGTGTGTTGGTTTATAGGAGTGTGTGTGTGTGTGTGTGTGTGTGTGTTTATAGGAAGGTTTGTATGTGTTTGTATGTGTGTTGGTTTATAGGAGTGTGTGTGTGTGTGTGTGTGTGTGTGTGTGTGTGTGTGTGTGTGTGTGTGTGTGTTGGTATTTGTAAGTTTGTGAGAGTGTGTGCTGGTTTATAAGACAATGTTTGTGTGTGTATATATGTGAGATTGTGTGTTGGTTTATAAGAGTGTGTGTGTGTGTGTGTGTGTGTGTGTGTGTGTGTGTGTGTTTGTGGAGTAAAAAGGTCGAACAGAATAGATGAAGAAACAGATGGACTACAGAATGTAATCGTAGAACTACAAAGTCCAGGCGATCGATGGTCCTAGATGGGGGGGGTTATTATATTATTATTATATTATTATATTCATTCATTCATTCATTATCTCCCGCTTTATTCTCTATTAGGGTGGCGGGGGGGGGGACGGGGGGGGTGGGGTTCCCCATGCCCATCCAGGGGAGAACGTTTCGGGCGCTGGGCAGATACACCCAAGACAGGGCGCCAATCTATCGCTGGGCACACACTCACTCACACAGACACACTCTATATGGGGCAATTTTGAGAATTCAATTAACTTGATCCATGTTTTTGGACTGTGGGAGGAAACCGGAGAACCCGGAGGATACCCACGCGGACACGGGGAGAACATGGAAACTCCACCCAGAAGGGGATTCGAACCGGAAATCCCTAGTGCTGAGAGGAGAACATGCTAAACCACTAAGCCACCGTGCCGCTCATATTATTATATTATATTATGATTATGGCGGCACGTTGGTCCTCCTCACGCTCGGTCCTCCTCACGCTCGGTCCTCCTCACGCTCGGTCCTCCTCACACTCAATCCTCCTCACACTCGGTCCTCCTCACACTCGGTCCTCCTCACACTCGGTCCTCCTCACACTCGGTCCTCCTCACACTCGGTCCTCCTCACGCTCGGTCCTCCTCACACTCGGTCCTCCTCACACTCGGTCCTCCTCACGCTCGGTCCTCCTCACACTCGGTCCTCCTCACACTCGGTCCTCCACACACTCGGTCCTCCACACACTCGGTCCTCCTCACACTCGGTCCTCCTCACACTCGGTCCTCCTCACACTCGGTCCTCCTCACACTCGGTCCTCCTCACACTCAATCCTCCTCACACTCAATCCTCCACACACTCGGTCCTCCTCACACTCGGTCCTCCTCACACTCGGTCCTCCTCACACTCGGTCCTCCACACGCTCGGTCCTCCTCACACTCGGTCCTCCTCACGCTCGGTCCTCCTCACGCTCGGTCCTCCTCACGCTCGGTCCTCCTCACGCTCGGTCCTCCTCACGCTCGGTCCTCCTCACACTCGGTCCTCCTCACACTCGGTCCTCCTCACGCTCGGTCCTCCACACACTCGGTCCTCCTCACGCTCGGTCCTCCTCACGCTCGGTCCTCCTCACGCTCGGTCCTCTCACACCTCGGTCCTCCACACACTCGGTCCTCCTCACACTCGGTCCTCCTCACACTCGGTCCTCCTCACACTCGGTCCTCCACACACTCGGTCCTCCTCACGCTCGGTCCTCCTCACACTCGGTCCTCCTCACACTCGGTCCTCCTCACACACTCGGTCCTCCTCACACTCGGTCCTCCACACACTCGGTCCTCCTCACGCTCGGTCCTCCACACGCTCGGTCCTCCTCACGCTCGGTCCTCCTCACGCTCGGTCCTCCTCACGCTCGGTCCTCCTCACACTCGGTCCTCCACACACTCGGTCCTCCTCACACTCGGTCCTCCTCACACTCGGTCCTCCTCACACTCGGTCCTCCACACACTCGGTCCTCCTCACGCTCGGTCCTCCTCACGCTCGGTCCTCCTCACGCTCGGTCCTCCACACGCTCGGTCCTCCTCACGCTCGGTCCTCCTCACACTCGGTCCTCCTCACACTCGGTCCTCCTCACGCTCGGTCCTCCACACGCTCGGTCCTCCTCACGCTCGGTCCTCCAAACACTCGGTCCTCCACACACTCGGTCCTCCTCCGCCCGGTCCTCCTCACACTCGGTCCTCCACACACTCGGTCCTCCTCACACGCTCGGTCCTCCTCACACTCGGTCCTCCTCACACTCGGTCCTCCACACACTCGGTCCTCCTCCACCCTCCCTCCTCACACTCGGTCCTCCACACACTCGGTCCTCCTCCACCCTCCCTCCTCACACTCGGTCCTCCACACACTCGGTCCTCCACACACTCGGTCCTCCTCCACCCTCCCTCCTCACACTCGGTCCTCCTCACACTCGGTCCTCCACACACTCGGTCCTCCACACACTCGGTCCTCCTCACACTCGGTCCTCCTCACACTCGGTCCTCCTCACACTCGGTCCTCCACCCTCCCTCCTCACACTCGGTCCTCCTCACACTCGGTCCTCCTCACACTCGGTCCTCCTCACACTCGGTCCTCCTCACACTCGGTCCTCCTCACACTCGGTCCTCCTCACACTCGGTCCTCCTCACACTCGGTCCTCCTCACACTCGGTCCTCCTCACACTCGGTCCTCCTCACACTCGGTCCTCCGCCCCTCGTCGTTACCCTGCATTCCTTCATCTGATCCCAGGCCAGATGGGGATGAGTCACCGTCTCTGAATGGACCGTGATCGAAATTTCAGACCGGTGTTCCCAGCAGCGGGACGAGATCAGACGCAGCCTTCCAATGTCCGCCGTGTGTGTGTGTGTGTGTGTGTGTGTGTGTGTGTGTGTGTGTGCGCACGCGCACGCTGATTAGTGTTCTCCTGTGTCCTCCCCCTGTTTCGTCTCCTTTTGCGTCTTCCAAATCATTGCCTACTACTTCATCTCCAGTGTCATCCACCACCTGATTTTGTCTCCCCGCACGTTCTCCCTGTGATTTTGTCTCCTCATGCGTCCTCCCTGTGATTTTGTCTCCTCATGCGTCCTCCCTGTGACTTGGTCTCCTCACGCGTCCTCCCTGTGATTTTGTCTCCTCATGCGTCCTCCCTGTGATTTTGTCTCCTCGCACGTCCCCCTGTGATTTGGTCTCCTCCCGCGTCCTCCCCGTGACTTGGTCTCCTCCCGCATCCTCCCCGTGATTTGGTCTCCTCCCCCTGATTTTGTCTCCTCACACTTCCTCCCCGTGACTTGGTCTCCTCCCGCGTCCTCCCTGTGATTTGGTCTCCTCACACGTCCTCCCCATGATTTTGTCTCCTCGCACGTCCTCCCCGTGATTTGGTCTCCTCACGCTTCCTCCCCGTGATTTGGTCTCCCCGCACGTTCTCCCCGTGATTTTGTCTCCCCATGATTTTGTCTCCTTGCACCTCCTCCCCATGATTTTGTCTCTTCACGCTTCCTTCCCATTATTTTGTCTCCTCCCGCGTCCTCCCCGCGATTTTGTCTCCTCACACGTCCTCCCGCGATTTTGTCTCCTCACACGTCCTCCCCGCGATTTTGTCTCCTCACACGTCCTCCCCGTGATTTTGTCTCCCCCCCCCGTGATTTTGTCTCCTCCCACATCCTCCCCGTGATTTTGTCTCCCCCCCCGTGATTTTGTCTCCTCCCACATCCTCCCCGTGATTTTGTCTCCTCCCACGTCCTCCCCATGATTTGGTCTCCTCTCTGGTCGTCATGTCTCTTGTGTCCTCTTGTTTCCTTCCGATTGACCTTCGTCTCTTTTGTCGGTCATTATTTTCAGTTTTTCACTTTATTTCGTCTCAAACACGCCGTTCCGCTCCAGGACGCTTCTCTTCCACGTGTCCCATCAGACGTTCTTAATCCGCCCGACCGCGCCGGTCACCTGCTCTGACCTCCCAATGGTTTTGGAAATAAAGGGATTAAGTTAGGG
>JAFMOC010000286.1:147500-150000 GCA_019802505.1 Corydoras sp. C115
GTCAACGTTCTGCGCTCGCCGTTCGGGTCACACGGTTCTCTGATAGTTCAGGAGTTGGAGTTCCAATTCGCTCAGTCATCACAAATCAGCGGGAGAACCTTCTTACAGGAGGTTCTGCTGCAGCACACGCTGAGTCCTCCTGGCTCCTCCCCCCGGCTGGCCTCCTGGCTCCTCCCCCTCACTGTCCTCCTGGCTCCTCCCCCCAGCTGGCCTCTTGGCTCCTCCCCCGGCTGCCTTCTGGCTCCTTCCCCCTGCTGGCCTCCTGGCTCCTCCCCCTCACTGGCCTCCTGGCTCCTCCCCCCGGCTGGCCTCCTGGCTCCTCCCCCCGGCTGGCCTCCTTGCTCCTCCCCCCGGCTGGCCTCCTGGCTCCTCCCCCCGGCTGGCCTCCTGGCTCCTCCCCCCGGCTGGCCTCCTGGCTCCTCCCCCCGGCTGGCCTCCTTGCTCCTCCCCCCGGCTGGCCTCCTGGCTCCTCCCCCCGGCTGGCCTCCTGGCTCCTCCCCCCGGCTGGCCTCCTGGCTCCTCCCCCCGGCTGGCCTCCTGGCTCCTCCCCCCGGCTGGCCTCCTGGCTCCTCCCCCCGGCTGGCCTCCTGGCTCCTCCCCCGGCTGGCCTCCTGGCTCCTCCCCCTCACTGGCCTCCTGGCTCTTCCCCCGGCTGGCCTCCTGGCTCCTCCCCCTCACTGGCCTCCTGGCTCCTCCCCCTGGCTGGCCTCCTGGCTCCTCCCCCACACTGTCCTCCTGGCTCCTCCCCCCGGCTGGCCTCCTGGCTCCTCCCCCCGGCTGGCCTCCTGAAGACCTTGTGTGTCCCGAGCCTGGTTCTGAACGTCGTCCCGGGTTTCAGACTTGGTCTCGTTTTTTGGGGAACTCCTTTCAGAGAACTCAGACATGTGCTGTCCGTCTGTCCCTCAGTGTGGACGTTCTGTCGGCCACACCCACATTTACTAGATCTGTTTAATCCCCCCCCCCCCCCCACACACACACACACAGACTTTAAGGCGCACGTCTTTCCCTCTCCACAGGTACATCGGTAAAATGGACTCCATTACCATCAGCGTGTGGAACCACAAGAAGATCCATAAGAAGCAGGGGGCGGGGTTTCTGGGCTGCGTGCGCCTCCTGTTCAACGTCATCAACCGCCTTAAAGACACCGGCTGTAAGATTCACATCCTCACACACACACACACACACGTACAAACACACACACACACGTACACACACACACATACACACACACACACGTACACACACACACGTACAAACACACACACACACGTACAAACACACACACACACGTACACACATACACACACGTACACACAAACACACACACACACACATACACACACACACACACACGTACACACACACGCACGTACACACACACACACGTACACACACACACACGTACACACACATGTACACACACACACACACACACACACACACACACACGTACACACACACACATACACACACACACACGTACACACACACACACACACGTACAAACACACACACACACACGTACACACACACACACACACACACACACACACACACACACACGTACACACACGCACACACACACACGCGTGCACACACACACACGTACACACACACACACACACACACACACACACGTACATACACACACGTACACACACACACACACACACACACACACATACACACGTACACACACGTACACACACACGTACACACACACACACACACACGCACACACGTACACGCGCACATGCGCACACACACACACGCACACACGCACACACACGCACACACACACACACATACACGTACACACGCACACGCGCACACACACACACGCACACACGCACACACACGCACACACACACACACATACACGTACACACACACACACACACGCACACACACACACGTACACACACACACGTACACACACACACACACACACACACACGCGCACACACACACACACACACACACACACGCTGTGGTACTCGGCGGTGCCAGTCTGACTGAGTGGGAGTCAGAAATGATGAAGATGATGATGAATCAGGGCAGACAGATGGACTCTGCACTTACCATAAAATGGTGTGTGTGTGTGTGTGTGTGTGTGTGTGTGTGTGTGTGTGTTTGTGTGTGTGTGTCACTGCCGGACACATACACACACACACACACACACACACACACACACACTGTCACAGTTCTTCTGTGTTTCGTGCTTATTTTGCATCTGCGTCACATGGTTCCTCTCCAGGTGTATTATGGGATGGCGTTATGGCGCCAGTTCAGTAGGTCATCCGAGGAGACGTCCCCTGATATTAATTAGGAATATTATTATTATTATTAATATTATTATTATTATTATTATTATTATTATTATTCATTATTATTATTATTATTATTCATTCATTCATTATCTCCCGCTTTATCCTCTATTAGGGTCGGGGGGTTCCCCATGCCCATCCAGGGGAGAACATCTCAGGCGCTGGGCAGATAC